>CM049379.1:3227317-3344817 GCA_026937815.1 Etheostoma perlongum | reverse complement strand
CAGTGCCCAGGAGGTGAACTGGCACCTCTCCAGCTACCAATCCACACTGTGTTCTGAAGCAGAATTCAAGTAAGAAGGGAAATATCACATATCAAGGTGCTTTCCCTGTTGATTTGTTGAACCGTTTCAATGTTTTAGTTCAATAATAGCAACATCTTTTCAAAAGTCAGGAAGTAATCGTGTTAAATAATGGATTACAATATTGACCAAAAAAAATTGTGGCAATGATTAGCCTCGAGTAGCCTTACTGTCCCCTTTAGGGCGTAGTATGTATGAGAGGCCTATACATGCAAATACCCTCATGTGGATGGATATAAAAGCACATCACTGCTGTCAAAGTCTACCAGTGTTCCACATATAAACACACGTAGTATACTCACTATGGGAGCCCCTGCAAATAAAATACAGCTGCTAATTTCACATGTGGGAAAGGTCATTCTCTGGGAGTCACCGATTCATCACAACAACATTAAATAAATCTTCTCTGACACAAAGCGCTTTGGAAAAACAGCCCCAGTCTGAAAAAAAAAAAATAATAAAAAAATCCCCATTATTCCACATTCTTCTCCTTTTTGTGGTTGTTAACTGTGAGCAGGGGGGGGGGGGGTATTAACATATATATTGATGCTCCTGATGGCTCCAGTCAAGGTGCATTTTGTCCTCTATTTGTGTTTATTCAAAAAGCAAATAAGGCAGGTTATGTTTCAGGCATGAGGAGAGTCTTTTGTTGTGAACGAATTGCTTCACACACAGGTTAGCTCTCTTTCACGCCTCCCCTCCTCCTCTTCCTCTGTTTTTTTTATTTCTCTCCCCATTTTGATTAATAATCCTGTCACGTACAGTCACACAAAGACCCATTTGATGAGGAGGGAGAGTGTGTTTTACTGTATGTGCATGTGCCCATATGCAACTGTCTGTCTACCAGGTGTGGGTGGGTACAGTACAGTGAAGAGGGCAGGTGTACGAGATGCCCAAGGGGATGCTGGGATACATATCACAATTAAAAGTGCCCCCCAAGAAGCTGTGAGGGCGGCTGAGATCAGAGAGTCTTATTAGCATCCGGCTAATTCATCACTGTCACTCTGCACCCTCGCCTCACCACATCCTGTTAAGTGCACACACTCGCGTGCTTACACACTGATATGGGCCCCTACGCACACACACACACACACACACACACACACACACACACACACACACGGTGGACAGACAGGACAAAGCCTATAGAAGCAATAAAAATCTTCAGCCTCATGTGTTATTGATCTCTCGTTGCTTTACTGAGTGTTGCTTCTTCTTTTACCACAGTGACTCACTGGCTGCTAATTGGTTGTTCTTACTGTAAGTGGAAAAGCAATAAATGAATGAAATGAGTGTGCAAGGTCTGCAGAACTTTCCTCAAATGTTTAAGCAAAAAAAGAGAAAATGTAAAAATTGAAACCAAATCTGAAGTGTTAACACATGTCCAAGCCAAACAGAAAAACAGTCCTCTAATTTATTCTGCATCACTGCTGAAAACTGTGAAAACAAATCCGCAGACTCCATTTGAGTCAGGTCATACGCTGCATTTCCATCTCCGTCTGTTCATAAATTCAGTTGAGGATAAAAAAAAGAGAAATTAATTGAAACGTCATAAATAAAAATAATGAAGCAATAAAAGGTGACAGAAATATATATTTGGACTATGTCATGACTCTGAAGCTGCAAAGATTATTCGATTAATCAATTAGTTGTCATCTATACCATTAATCGCCAAACAAGTTTCATAATCGATTAATCGGTTTGAGTCAATAATAAATAAATTAAAAACACTTCTTAAATGTAAATATCTTTGAGTTGTGGACAAAACAAGACTTCTTGAGGAAGTCTGAGAGAGAGAGAGAGAGAGAGAGAGAGAGAGAGAGAGAGAGAGAGAGAATATTTTGAAGTGTTGGTCATGATTTTGCCATGTTGGTTTTGAACTTTTCAGAAGGAAACAGATGGTTCAGTTCAAAAGTTTGTTTCAAAACAAAACCCATCTCTCATGATTTGACATTAGATGGTTTACTACTACTATACTCCATAGTGATGTGATGAGAGAGAGAGAGAATTACTATGCACTATGGAAATTGCCCAAATGAAAATGTATGCACAGATGTAGTAATGATTAATCAATCAATGATTAATCAATAATGGAAATAAAAAAATAGTTGGCTGCAGCCCTGCTTGACACACTTGTTTCAGCGTCCGGTATCTGCATGTGTTTGTCACATATTAATTATTATCATCCAAGTCACTAACATCACTTTGATAATACCTGGAGCCGGTTGCACCAGCTGGTCTTTACTAAACCTGGTCCTAAATAAAGAACTGACTTCACGTTGGTTGCACCAACCAAACTTAAACCTGGGCTTAACTAGCCTGGTCTCAGCGATGCGTGTTCTTCTAAGGAACTACAAGGTGCCGTAGGTATATATTTGTTATATAGGTCATATTTGCTGAAACTGACCCTATGTTTGAGAGAACTACATGAAGCAGGTCATTTAACCCTCGTGTTGTTTTCCCGTCAAAGTTGAAAATCAACAATTTTGAAGCTTTTTATCATTGTTTTTAACTTTTTCTTACGTTTTGTACCTGTTTTTCAACACTTTTGATTCTTTTTTTCAATGTTTGTCACTATTTTTGATGTTTTCAACACTACGTAACACTGACTTATTACCTTTGTCCATTTATGGTCAATTAACCTCATTTATAGGAAATTATACCTAATGTTTGAGTTAGAAAAGCAGAAATTAGGAATTATTTAGACTAAAATAGAGTATGTTGAGGGATAATCACCAACTGGAATATGTCTCAATACTTTTTACTCAATACTATTTCAAAAACAGTTCAATTTTTTTTCTCAGATGCAATAAAATTGAATGAGACGCCCGAAAATGAATGAAAGTAGAGATTTGTACTTGGTAAAGAGCGTTGTGTGGAATCAATCAGGTTATGTTTGGTAATTACAATTAAAAAGAACATTAATATAGGGAAACGGGTCAATTTGTCTTACTGCTCATGCACATGCATTTGTTTTCCCTTGAGGGGCTTAGGAGACCATTTTGGTCAATGTTCACACTTTTTTGGCTAAGTCCTGTTTCTTTGCAATCCTCCCTACAGCACCTTTAAGCACCTGGATTAAGAAAGAGTAAGCTTGATACAACACAAGAAAAATGTAATGTTATTGTGTATGGAAATAACAAACTGACACTACGCTAAAAGATGCTCAAATGGTCCGTAAAGCTGAGTGGAACTACGGAGTTGGTGTTGATCCTCTGTGGGTTCGTCATGACTGACATTTCTGCCATTATTAATACAAAGATATTGATCGGTGCAGCTTTAACGCAGAAGTAATTGGAGTTAATCATCTTGCATCACTTACTCGGGCTAATCCTTCCTCTGACTAACGACATATTAAAGCAAACGGTAATCAGTACTGGATTACGTTTTGAGTGAACATTCCTTCACTGTCCACGGACGCCGGCGGGATTCATCACATCCATTTCATTGATCCAGTGTGACGCTCACATCAGCCTCCCGGTAATAAATCTCCACCCTGGTCACTTCCGAATCACTCGGAGCACAAAGAACAACCATGACCACTGACGGCCTCTCATAATGCCCGCTGCAATTGCTTATTAAATCTCAGTTATTCCGACAACCTGAAGGTTATTGGCTCTTTGGTTAGATGAGCTGCGGGGGGGCCCGTTGGCCAAAAGGCAGATTTATGCTGCGGATAAGTAGGACAGAATAGATCAACACTTTATTTATCGTCTCCTTTCATGTCTTATTGACACAGGCGCCTATATAGTGTCTATATGTATGCATATTAGATGGTTATTGCCGTGTCTTATCACAAGCCCGTGATGGACAGCTGCTCTCACACTCGTGTGTGTGTGTGTGTGTGATGGAAATGACGATATCCTTTGTGTTTTGTAATGAACAGATAATGCTTAAGCTAACGAACAGCGCGTTAAATTGACTCTAAACCCTGTCTGGGATCTCCGCGGGAAGACAAGTCTGTGAGCTATGTCCTGCATTTCCATTGAGCTTTATACAATAGCTCACACCTCTCTCTCTCTCTCTCTCTCTCTCTCTCTCTCTCTCTCTCTTCTCTCTCTTTCTATCTCTCTCCCTCTCTCCCTCTGGTTTCTCTTGCTCGCTTTCTTTTCTTTCTCTCTCTCTCTCCATCTTTCTTTACATATACGTCCTCCCTCTCCCTCTTTTTTCTCTCTCTTTCTCTCCCTCTCGATCTTTCTATATCTACGTGCCTTCCTCTCTCTCTACTTATCCCTCTTTCTACCTCCCTCTTGCTCTCTTTTTACCTCTTTTTCCCCCTCTCCCTCTTTCTATCTCTCTCCCTCTTGTTTCTCTCGCTCGCTTTCTTTCTCTGCCTCCCTCTCCCTTTTTTCTCTCCCTCTTTCTCCTTCTGTCTCTTTCTACCTCCTCTCTCTTTACCTCGCCCTCTTTCTCCTCCCTCCCTCCCTCTTTCTATCTCTCCTTCTTGTTTCTCTCGCTCTCTTTTCTCTCTCTCTCCCTCTCCATCTCTCTCTACCTACCTGCCTCCTATCTCCCTCTTTCTCTCTCTGTCTCTCTGTCTCCCTCCCTCCCTCTCTTTCTCTTTACCTCTCTCCCATTTTCTTCCTCTCTCTCTCTCTCTCTCTCTCTCTCTCTCTCTAGTCTTACCATCTTTCTACTCTTTGCAGTGTCTTGCTGCTGCTGCTCAAACTGGTTTACCAACAATCCCAGCACAAAGAGTGAAATTCCCCGTCCTCTCTCCTCCGTTCATCACCTCCTCCCTGCAGATGGATGTTTGTTAGATCACCTCTCATGCTCCGGGGGACTCAGTTGAATCCTGTGATTGTATAACAAAATCCACTCTATATTTTCTTTATTAGCATCCCAATCTTCACTAACCTCCTTTTACATAGCTCATTTCAACCCCTTGTAATTATTATACAGTACGTGGCACTAAATGTAAAAGGAGCTTGTGTGAGAGAGAGAGAGAGAGAGAGAGAGAGAGAGGGGGGCACATATGTAAATAGGCTGTTTTGCATATAAAATGCTTTTGATTCAATATTCCATAGTAATAAATTGCTCAAAGTTAGAGACGGCGCACACGGCCCTGGGCTATCCCGGACTCATTAAGTAGCCGAATGTAGTGAGGCGGATATAAAGACAGTAATTCAATGATGGCTGCGGCTATGATGGAGATAAAATCCAGAAAGTGGGACGAGTAGGTGAGAGGGTGAAAGAGGAAGCCAGATCTAGAGGGACTAGCAGTATTAGGAGACAAAGGAAAGAGCGTGAAGAGGAAGAGAAAGGGAGGGGATGTGATGAGGCATGTTAACGCAAAGAAAGAGAGGTGAAGAGGGGGACTTACAGATGAAGAGTAGGCCAGAACCATGACTCCAGCAGCCACTTCAGCGGTGAATATGATGAGGACAATGGAGAAGAACTGCAGGGAGGAAAGAAGGGGAGACGAGGAGACAGTTTCTGGGTATTTTGTAATTTAAATATAATAGGGAGCAGATTTCCAAAGCCAAGACCAGAGCCACAATGATCTGCATTTATGTTTGCATAAAGCATAAAAAGGCATGACTGTGCTCTTCCTTATGTCATAATGCTCTTTTGATTGGCTATTTAAGTGACTTTTGCATTGGACCGAAGGGATGCGCCTTTCTCAATAATCAAATAAAAACGGAGTAAATGGGCAATTTAAAGTTTTGATGTTTGTAGCACCAGCGCTTGTAAATACCCAGGGTCATGTAAAACAGCTATTTCAGTGCGCAGCAATCACAGACTGGCGATAAAGCTCGGCTGATTAGACAGAGCCTGACATAGAGCCTAAATGATCCCCTCGATCAACTCAGCCGCTCTCTTTACTCAGTCCATTACAGCTGTTCCTCATGTGAGCCAGATATGCGCAGCGTCAGTCGCGAGATCTGCTGCACCATCATTAGTCAACTCGATGGGAGATGTGGACATGATGGGGGTAATATGTGCTGCCTGTGCTTCTCATTACACTCACTGCAGTGGACTAAGAGGTAGTTAGGCTTGTCGTTAATGAGCATAATAATGTGCACTGTGCTGTTCTGGGGCTTGCTGTTGCGGGTATGAATGAGGCAGGATGTGGCTATTATCTGAGCTGTTGATGAGCTGGGTGCGAATGTAAACTATGAGGGGGAGATACTACATGTGGAGCACCCTATGAGCCCATACTGTACATGCACATACATTTATGGTGTTTTACATGCCAGTGTCGTTTTTAATGGCAACAGAACACAATACTAGGGCTGCACGATACATGGAAAATATGCAATAACATTGAATATCGTGATAACTATATTGCTTGGGATAGATAAGCATATTTAAGTGTACTCAAGTCTGTATTTGTGCTGCTTTCAGCATTCTGCTAAAATACAACAAATTACAAAAAAAATGAAAGGGCATAATTTCCAATTTTCTTTTATGGAACAATTGAGCATTGAATTGAACGTAAAGGGCTACAATAAAAAAAGAATGCCACTTACATTGTCAAGTGCTGGTTTGTATTGATTTTTTCTTTCAACTAACACACTGTCTAACTTGCAAAGATACAGTTTTTACCATTTTTCAGTACTACACCTTCAGGCAATAAATGTGAATAAGTGTAAATCATTTATTTTATTCTATTTACCTACCTATTACCTATTTTTTTTTGCAAGTTGCAAAAACAAGTTGCAAGTTTTTCTCTGCTACTCTAGACCTACTTGTCCCCCTCCTATGCACCCGTCTCACACACGTAAATGTGCACAGTATTTTCTGTACTTCCAACTAACATACATTTCACAATATGCTCCAGTAGTGGACCGCGATGACAATAAAAATAATAAATACCGTGCAACCCTACACAATACACAAATGGATAACAGTATTGTGTCACTATTGGTTTCATGACATGATTTAGTTTGAACCATCTATATTCCGACTGGTAGATGCCTTGAGAAATCATCCGTGTGAAAGTACATGGAGTTTTCGAGGGGGGGTTTGTTTCCACTAAATGAATGTAAGTCAATCATTCTCTCTCTTTTAGCTCCAATTTTGGTCTCCACCAAACCAGAGCTTGTTTGATGGTAATCTCTACAAATGGATATCTGCATATGAATCTGTAGGCAATGGGACAATATTTTGGTATTAGAAGTGTTCTGGTTTCAGTTTGTAGTCCATTTGTAGTCGGAGTAGTATTAACCAATCATGCTTGATCGGGCATTGGTTGCCTGCAGGTAACCTGTCTGTGAGGAGAGCAAAGAGATGGAAAACATTGGTCAAAATGCAAATTTTGGAACCCATCGGCCATTGGTTTAGCTTTTCATTCACTTTTTGTATTAATGTATTTGCATTCTCATGCAGATATCTAGTTAAAGAGATGTCGTCTCTCAACTCCAACTCCATTGTTGCATCTCAAGTTGCTAATCTTGGCCCGTACATCCCCTGGCTATCCTACATCAATCACTTGGGTACAACAGCTTTTGAGAGGCTAATAGGTTTTTGGAAATGAGAAGCCATCTTAAATGACTAACCCTCTCTTATTATTACCTCTTATTGACACCATGCCACCTTAATATCGTTCACTTCATTTTGAGAGGAGGATTCCTTTTGTGAGACAGAGGTGCTGCCTCAGGCCTCCCATTATGTATCAAAGCTCAACGCCGACTCGCGCTCTTTTTACCTTTCTGAATAAAAGGACTGCCCTTTTCCATGACTGCCTTCATCTCCACACTCATGTCACTTATGCATAGTGGAAAGCCATTTAGTGATCATCATATTGTGCTACTAGATAAAGACAGCCTTGGGGTCTACTGAAGTAGATTATGGTATTATTGCATGGACCGTCAAGTGAGGGAGGTGTTTACTGACGTCTGTTTACTGTCGTCGGTAAAGAGTTTTCTTTTGTTTGCTCTGCAACTTTATTCAGCAAGAAGGGAACGCCATGACAATAAGGACTATACTCCACATGTGAGACTAGTTTTTCTACTGGTACACTGGATGTTCATGGTCTTGGCAGTTAAAAACACTTTACTAAATACAAAGAACAACACACTGGATTAATTAAGAAATATGGACCAGTGGACATTCAGACAGTCTCAAACTGGATTCATCATATATTTTCAATTACATACCGTGAGCAGGAGACACTTGCTCTCCTTGTGGGCCCCACAACAGCCCAGGGACCCCAGCAGCACCAGCACGGCCCCGATGGCAATGCAGAAAAAGGCCACGTTGATGAACTGCATGTCTTGACCGGAGAACGGCCCCAGCAGCTGGAGAAAGGAGCTCCCGTCTACGCTCACCCAGATCCCCATGGCCAGCAGGGTCAGGCCGCCCAGCTGCAGGAGGATCCAGGAAAACACGATCAACATCTACACGCAGATCTCCGTTAAAGTGTAACACTGAGAAACTAGTTTTCCGTACGCAACAATGGCGAGTAAAACGTCAATCCCTTGGGTTCAACAGATTTTCAGAGAGTAAACCTCTCTTACTATTACCTCTTGGTGACGCCATGCCACCTTAATATTCCATTAATAACTTCCATTTAGAGAGGAGAATTTCTTTTGTGAGACAGAGGTGCTGCCTCAGGCCTCCCATTATTATCGAGGCTTGAGCACCGACTTGCCCTCTTTTTACAAAACGACTGCCCTTTTCCATGACTGCCTTCATCTCCACACAGCCATAGTGGAAGGCCATTTAGTCATCATATTGGGCTGCTAGATAGACAGCCTTGGGGTCTACTGACATAGATTATGGGATTATTGTGTGGACCGTCAAGTGAGGGAAGCGTGTTTTTACTGTTTTCTTTTGTCAGCTCTGCAACTGAATTCAGCAAGAAGGAAATGCAATGACAACAAGGACTAGACTCCACATATGTGACTAGTATTTCTACTGGTATGCACTGAATGTTCATCATCTTGGCAGTTAAAAAAAAAAAACACATGCAAGACTTTACTAATTACAAAGAACAACACACTGGATGACACACATACTCACATACACTCAAAAAAAAGGACAGATATAAAGTTCTGTCTCTTATTTAACCTACAGTTGAAGGTAATGTATGCTACGCTTTTGAGAATGTACAGTAATTAAACTAGCCTAGTAATCTCTGACCATGAACATCACAAAGGCAACATATTAGGGGCAACTGTGCATTTATAGATATCTATTGACTCAAAACCTGTATGACCTGCTCATAACAAACTAAATCAGAACTATGTCATGTCCCATGTTTCACATTACAGTCTGGTAATTACCCAATCCCACTTTCATTATCTCTCCCTCCTCATCTCTTTACCTTTGACCTTCTCTTCCACCTTTTTACTCTCCTCTATCTTCTCCTGTGTATTTCCCCTTACACTCCTCGCACTGAGGGATTTCTTCTTCTTCCCTCATCCTCTGCAGAAACCATGTTTGAAACCTGATATTGTCTGTCAGGCTCCATCAGGCTGGTTGTCATCAGCGACCCCCCCCCCGCCCTCTGCTTCCCTTCAAGCCCCGACACGCCACATCTGACACCGCCCATGTGGGGATCATCTCCTCCTTCTTTTCTCTGTCTTCCTACCTTGGCCTTGCTCTTTTTTTGCTCTCCTTTATTCTCTCTGCCTCTCACAATCTTTCACCTCACTTTTCTCGTCTCTTGAACCTGTTTGGTTCCATCAATTCACCAATGGCTAAATGTTAGACGACAAGCATATTCCTCTCTAAGTCGATGTGTGCCACCATCATCCTTCAGCAGGTATAATTATATCTGGCACTATGTCTTTCTTTTTTTAATCCTTTTGATGGGGCTCATATGCAGGTTGATGCCCTGTCAGTTGAACACCCACATGGAGGAAAAAAAGGACTGGAAGTAAATCAGGTTTTTGAAAGAGCGGGGGGGAAGAACAAGCAGTGTTGTATCTATGGAGATGAGAAATATAACCTGTTAGAGGAGAGGGAATGAATCACAGGCCGAATAGGAGGCCACAGACGTCCAGAGAGAGGGAAGTAAATGGAGAGCGATGGATAAAAAGATACAGACGGAGCGGAAAAGAGAACATGCCCCTCCCACCCCAAGTGAAATGGAATGGGTTCTTTCTGAAAGGGCTGGAATGAGAAAGATGTTACTTGAGTTTAAAAACCCATTTTCAAGGGTCACATTATCGGGAACAGACATCTGATTACGTTCTGACTCTCGGCCTCTGCACACAGAGGTGTGTACTGTTTGGAACTAAAATCACAGGGTAGCTATTTTGCAAACTTGAATATTATTTTTTCTGTCCAGTCTCTAAGGGTTTTGTTTACCTTTAGTTTGCATTATATTTAAAAGGTCATTTATAAATGGAACTGGGAACCAGGGTAATGTAGCCCCGGTGTGTTTTTTTTTGTGGAGTGACCACTGCACCGGACTCTGCAGACGCTGAATTTAAA
Source organism: Etheostoma perlongum (assembly GCA_026937815.1). NCBI lineage: Eukaryota > Metazoa > Chordata > Actinopteri > Perciformes > Percidae > Etheostoma > Etheostoma perlongum. Next base: position 3,334,353 of record CM049379.1, on the reverse strand, counting down.
GTCAGATTTAACACCAGAATACTTTATCCACACACTCTGTCACAGCGTAGAAAGCACATTTCTGTCAGCAGATGCGGTGCAACTTTGTAAAGCTCATTTTCTGTAACCAGTGTAAAGCATGCAGGAATTAGCATGCTAGCGGACTAGCTATTTGAACTCTAGAGTCCTCCATACATTTAATTGATGTGAAATATTAGTTTGATACTCACATACAAGTAAAACTCTTAACTAAAGTATAAGTAGAAATAATACACCATAACATCCCATTACAAGTAAACATTTTATTGAAGTAAAATTAGAAATATGATACATTACAAGATCCAAGTAAAAATCCTCCTGAAGTAAAATCAGAAAACTACAGTAGAATACTCCATTACAAGTAAAGATGTTACTTAAGTAAAAGTAAAAAAACTACAGAAGTAAAGTACAAATAATATAGTAGTAAAAGGACAAGTACTCCCTCCCCCCCTCTCCCACACTGTCAGGTGATGACAACCACACAAGTATTTTTATTTTTTTTAAGTTTCTATTATTAAGACCCCGTGGTATACCATATTACCGCCCATCTCTATAAATTATTATAGCTTTCTGTAGAAATGTACACAAAGACCCATGCATTAGAGCACAGAAAAGTTTTCTTTTTTATGCAGAGAAATATATATATATATATTTTTTTTACCTTTTATTTAACCAGGTTTGTCTCATTGAGATATACAATTTCTTTTTTAAGAGAGACCTGGCCAACATAGCAGAAAAAATTAGTTACATAAAACAAAAATTTAAAAACAAACACAATAGAGGCAAAGACAACTCAAGTGCATTTCAATTAAATAAAAGTGCCATTAATTAAAACATTTGCACGTGTGAATGGACTCATGTTCTATGGTTTTAACATAACCTTCAAACTCATTTAAGGAAATCAGACACTGATATATAAACAAACCTCTATGGCTAAACAGACCGAGGAGGCACAGTTACATAACGACTAATGAAAAAAGATTAAAGTACATCCCTTAATGTTTGATTGGCAGAGACAAAATAAGAGTTTAAGAGTAAAAGCTATAGTGCAAACTGTTGTATATTAATGAAAGTCCATTACATTCAAGCCATTGCCAAACGAGTTGGCACAAAGCTTGTAAAGCCGAGCAGTACCACAGTTCTCTGAATGGTTAGTTTTACAAAATGGAGTACATTTGCATTTTATGTCACTGCTGAAAAAGGACAACAGCAGTGTTTAGCTTTGGAGACAAAGAGGACATAACAATTACAAAATAAATACCTCTTCTGAAGCGTCCATCACGTTGGTTTTTTATCCTTTGTGTCCTCCTGGATTTGACGGGTTAAACTACTAGCAACTGCGTGGTGGAGGGGTGCGGTGCACGATCACTGAAAGATTGCAGCATGTGGATGCGTGGACAGTGTTGTTGTCATTACATAGAATTCATCATGAGGGCGACAGAAACTACCCGCCGTTAGCTTTAAAAACACAAACTCTAACCTGCTGCCCCCTAAACGGGGCGGCTGTGGCTCAGCGGTAGAGTGGTTGCCTGCCAATTAGAAGGTTGGTGGTTCGATTCCTGGCCCTGTAGTCCCATGTCGAAGTGTCCTTGGGCAAGACACTGAACCCCGAGTTGCCCCCCGATGCTGCGCATCGGAGTGTAAATGTGTGTGAGTGTTTATCTGATGAGCAGGTGGCACCTTGTACGGCAGCCTCGGCCACAGTGTATGAATGTGTGTGAATGGTGAATGTTTGATGTAAAAGCGTTTTGAGTAGTCGTTAAGACTAGAAAAGCGCTATATAAATACAGCACATTTACATTTAAACGTCTTCTGTCGAATTGAGTTCACAGAACTCGGCAGAGTCTCCCCCAAGTATAATTAAAGCGAAATCCAACATAGAGTGGCTGAGTGAATGTGGTCTGCACTCTGTGGAGGAGAGTCATAGTTTCAGAGACACTGTAGAAGGACAGAAGGCCTCTACTGTGATCCAGGTACACTCCTACTCTGGACGACCACGGACCTGAAACGCGAGTCCAGACATTGTTGTGATCAAATGTAAGACTTCTATTGAGATGACTTAACGACCAAGATTTGTCATTGCATCCAAATTTACATTCTTTAAAGTCCCCTGTTCTGCTGATATCCTTGTATGTGACTGCTACACAAACTCCTATCCCACTCCACTCCACCTCCAGGTAACGACGACCAGTCAGACTCTCTCTACTCAGGACTTGACGATATGAAGTGAATCGGTCTTGGTGACTAGAATAAGACTGTTGGTCTCTCGTGAATGTTGCTCTTCTGTTCCACACTGACACCTGTGTGTGTGCTGTATTTGGATCCAGTGTGATTTTCTGCGAACATTTTAAGAATTCAGCTCTGGTTTGGGGCTCCGGATGGGACAGTAAAACGTCCACATCAGTCACTGCCAGTGAGATGTTTGTCCATGTCTCACTCAGAAAGTCCTGTAGTTTTTCTCTGACTTCTGACACAGCCGCTGTCACACCCTCAAAGTATCTCAGAGGACGGATATTGATGCTGGATAAGTCTGTAGGTTCACTGAGTGGCGACACTGAGGGGTAGTTATGTAGAAACTGGTTGTGATCCTCGGTGTGTAACAGCTTCGTCAGCTCGCCGTCGTTCCTCTTCAGCTCAGCGATCTCTTGCTCCATCCTCTCCCGAAGCTCTGGGACTCGACTCACCTCGCTTTTTTGTTGCGATCTGATCTGGTCTTTCACATCAGCGCTTCTTTTCTCAATAAATCGGATCAGCTCAGTGAAGATCTTCTCGCTGTCCTCCACTGCTTTATCAGCAGAGAGATTGATGGCCTCCATCTCAGGTTGAAGCAGCATCACCTCTTTCTCTCTGTCCTGGAGTCTTTGCTGGATGTTTTGTTGATTCCCCTCGAGCTCCTTCTGCCTTTCAGTCCTTTCTGCTACAGCAGAGACTGTGTCGTGGTCTTTGTGTTCATCCACAGGGCAGAGATAACAGATACACTGCTGATCAGTACGGCAGAACATCTTCATCACTTCATTGTGACGAGAGCAGATGTTCTCCTGGAGCTTTTTGGACGGATCCACCAGCTTGTGCTTTTCAAAGATGGGTAATTCAAAGTGAGGCTGAAGGTGTTGCTCACAGAGAGAGACGAGACAGACAAGACAGGACTTGTGCGCTTGCAGTTTGGTCCCAGTGCAGAAATCACAGTCCACATCTTCAGCTTCAGCATTGCAGTGAACAGTTTGGACTCCATTGTTCTTAAATTCTTCAACTAAATCTGCTAAAGTGGTGTTTTTCACCAGGACGGGCCTTGGTTTGAAGATTTGCCCACACTGAGGGCAGCTGTAGAGTCCCTCATCATCCTCTGTATCCCAGAAGCTGTTAATACATTTTGTGCAGTAGCTGTGTTCACAAGACGTAGTCACTGGATCGCTCAGTAGATCCAGACAGATCAAACAAGACAAGGCATCCCGGTCCAGCTTAGCTCGTTTCTGCTCCATTTCTCCTCTCACTGCCTGACTCTCACTTTCTGAGAAGTGAAACTAGTTTGAGCTCTGATCTGAGCAACATGTGTTTCCGCAGTAGAAGGGGGGGCCTGTCAGCTTTCACACCAAAATGTTGGCTACACCCATCTTCAAACTGTAGATCTGAAAGGGGATGGAACAAGGAAATACATAGACAGAGCAAAGCTTGCTGTGTGTAAGAGCAGGAAGAGAAAGGGGGAGGGGGTTTTAGGTTGTGATTCATTCCAGCTATAGCGGAGAAGCACATTTAATACAGCTTGCAGTTTATACCTGCTCCAAGTCTGAAAACTAACACGTTTTTAGTGAAATACTTCTTTGCTCCTTTCTTTTGATTACACTTCTTTAAAGTCTGTTACATTTTCTTTTACTGGTTGAAAATAGATGACTGACAACAGGAAGCTATCAAACTAAACTGTCATGAAATACAGTTTTGCTGTGTAATAGTCGTCTCAAGTATATAAGGATCTATCTTGAAGGACTTGTGACAAACCATTTAAATTACAGAATCACAATTCGGAACCAAACCGGCATTTCAATCTTCAGATGGGTTCAAACTAATAGCCTTGAAGAAGTTATTAAAAAGTAGCAAGTGGGCGTGATTTCATCTCAAAATCACTGATTATTTACATGGAGTCTGGTGGAGATATGCTGCTCTATACACGCTAAAATCACTGATTATTTACATGGAGTCTGGTGGAGATATGCTGCTCTATACACGCTAAAATCACTGATTATTTACATGGAGTCTGGTGGAGATATGCTGATCTATACACTCTAAAATCACTGATTATTTACATGGAGTCTGGTGGGTTTAGAGAACACAATTTCACAGACTTTTATGTTTTAAAAAATGATCTTAATCTTTAACAGAAAGGTCAGCCTCCTTAGAAATCCTTTCCATAATGTTATCAGACACTTAGAATATTAATCTGAGTCTGTCAGCAGCAAAACGAGCACTTTATGAACGTAAATACAAGCTGGACAATTCTCCCATTAACTTCCATTGTAGCTTGTTTCTCTGCTGCCGACTGCAGCGATCTCGTTTCATACTGCATCAATGTCAAAGGAACATCTTTCCTCAATAGTTTATATTGTATCCGATACTCAGCTCTAGGTCTAGTGTCCCCGTTTTAAGTTTTACAAAAATTAAAAACAAGACGTGTTTGGAGGTATTTACGCTACTGAGCTGAAAATGTCCCCGGATTTAGTCTGAGAAATCTGGTCACCTTAAGCTAGCAGTGAACCAACTTCGTTAAGTAGGTCCACTTTTACTGTATTGACATTACAGAAATCTTTTGTTAGCATCTTGTATGCTACTTAATTCCTCTTCTAGTCCGTAGAAATAGCGGGTGCCTTTGCTCATTAGCGCCACTTCTGTTCAGGAGAAGACTGCAACTAGTGTCTTCGGAGGCATAAGCTGCACAAGTAATTCTCTGACTTCGGTAGTACACACAGCGTATCAAGCAAAGAGAAACCAGACCATTATTAATGTTCATTAGTCAAGGTGTGGAATTTATGAACTGACTCAGATTCACAGAAGAATATTGACTCCTGCCCCTTATTTCCTCGAAAGATAAATTCTCTGAATACAGATCGCCTCTGTGGATGACTCCTGATTTAGAGGAATAACCATAAAGTTGCAACACCGAGCGTGAAATGCAGCGGAAGTGTTGGAGCAGTCGCAGAAAATCATTGCCTTTTTTATGAGCATGAGAATTATTTTAATCATTCAGCTCTGCTGGCTAACAAAGAGACATCATAATCAGTGTGCTGCTGTGCCTTTTAGGAGCTGCCGATCCACATCCAGAAGCAGCGTAACTCAGGCAGAAATTGGAAATGTGAGGAAAAAGTGATGACTTGTGCTGGGAGCTTCATCTGTGACAGTGGGACTCCAGGTGGGCCCGACGCGCCGGGCAACTTCAGCTTGCCCTTGCCAAGGTTTCTCTCCATTTGACAAACCACATTAGTTATAACATTAAGCCAAAGATGAAGGTTGGCCAAATCAGAGCATTTGAAGTTAATGAGATGAAAATGGCTACGGTGGAGATCATTTAGGCCTTCTGGCTCAGTGATCTGAAATGTTTATTTAACATATGTTTGCATTAAAGGGTGGTGTGAACTGATTTTCTATGCTTTGTGCATTTTTACTTCCCACATGACTTTTTATGTTAAGATTCAACACGATCAGTGATAATCCCTCCCCCGCCGCATCCTCGTATAAATGAGCATGTAATCAAAGTGGAAGCATACTCACAAAGATAAGCAAGATGAACAAGACCATCATCAATTTGATGAATGTGAAGCAGCCCATTTTAATCTGTAATAAAAGAAGATAAATTACTGCATTTCTTCTTTCTTCAGCCGAGACCTTATATCTCACACACACACACACACACACACACACACACACACACACACACACTACGTCTACGTGGCCAATCTTCATGCATGCTGTGCTATTACATCCAGCCCACATCCCAGCGAAATTACTGTGAAAATGACACTGCTGACAATGAGCCTTAATGATAACACACAGCTGTGAGAAACGGTAGAGATATCCGTTAACGGGAGATCTATAGGAGAATGAAAGCCATCTGAGAAAGGTGTTACGTGGCAGAGGCATGACACAAATTGCAAATCTTACCGTTTAGTGTGCTTTTATTCCTGTACGTATATATCCACCTTAAAGCAGAAAACTCCTGGGTTTCAGAAAGCAAAAAAGAGACCTAAACAATTTAAAAAAAAAAAAATTTAAATCCAGGAGTTTTCCTTTCCTATATACCACTGTCTAAATATAGCCGTATAGTAATGATGCCTGGAGAGAATCCAAGAATCAGATCTCAGAAATCGGTTGAGTGCCTCTCTTCAGGCTTGCTGGAGCAGAGATCGGCGGGTCGGGTGTGGTCCCTGAGGGTACAGGTGACAGCAGGTGGATGATGTTCAGGTTCAGGTACAGAGGGGAGGAGCGAGTGGCCGCTCTGACCGCTGCAGGCACACCGGGACACAGATTCACAGCTCAGGATCACCTGCTCAGGGGTTTGAGGTTTGAATACAATGGGCGTGTACAGTTCCTCTGCTTTAGACCTGTCAGAAATAACCCTCCAAATGAGCTCAGAGTCACTTATGACTGGTGATCTCTGGAAGTAGATTTGAAAGTAACATGCTCCAAATACATTTCTCTATTTATCCTGATGTTCAAATATTTGTTCTTATATTTTATCCCTATTATTGTTATTTCATGTATATCGTATCCTAGTATTTGACATTTAGATATATATTCTGTGCTGTGTGACTGATTTAGCTGCTGTAACACCATGATTTTCCCATTTCTATCTATCTATCTATCTATCTATCTATCTATCTATCTATCTATCTATCTATCTATCTATCTATCCATCTATCTATCTATCTATGTTTAGGCCCTTAGGCCTTCTTCAAAAATCAACAATGATTTAGATTTTTTTTTCCATCTTTCAAAGATGTAGGCTAGTCTTATTCTTTTGAGTTGAATCTGTTAAGTTTATCTTACAATGGTGTTATAAAAGTATGATTCTCTTCTCTCGTTGTCTAGCAGTTTGAGTTGATTTCTTACGAGCCAAGTCCGTTTTGTCAAACTGGCTTCTAGAAAATACTGTAAATGTAAAAAGAATCATTGTTTTAAAACCCACACCATCTATGTTCCCTTAACCCTTGTGTTGTTTTCCCGTCAAAATTGAAAATCAACACTTTTGTTGATGCTTTTTTTCAATGTGTGTCACCAGTTTTACAGTTATTTGTGGAAATTATGGTCAATAAACCTCATTTATAGGGCATTACACCTAATGTTTGAGTTAGAAAAGCAGAAATCAGGAATTATTTAGACTAAAATTAAAGGAATGGATGTTGATGATAATCACAGACTGGAATATGTCAACTTTTACTCAATACTATTTCAAAAACACTTCGATTTTTTCTTCAAATGCTATAAAATTGAATAAGACGCCCCAAAATTAATGAAAGTAGAGATTTGTACTTGGCAAAGAGCGTTGTGTGGAATCAATCATGTTATTTTGGGGAATTTAAAAGAACATGGATATAGGAAAACGGGGCAATTTGACCCAAGGACAACATTAAGGGGTTAAAGGGTAACTACGTTTTTTTTTTCTTTCAACCAGGACCCTATTTCCCTGTTTTCGTGTGTGACTGATCAACAACAATCTTTGAAATTTCTCCAGTATTATGCGTGAGCGCTGCAACCGGCGGCCACAGACCGGGCGGCGATGTAACCCTACGGTCCAGCATATTGGTTATGGAAATCAACTGTGTTTATTTCAACCAAAACTAGAGTTTTGATGGTGGGAAATGTGGAACGCCGCCCCAAAATGGACTTTCATAGTTCCCCTTCGAGGGGTACTCGAACTGCGTCGGTTACGACACTATGGGCGTTCCCATAGTGTCGTAACTGACATAGTGTCTCGTTCCCCTACCTCGGGGAACAAGGGTTACATACGTAACCCGAGACGTTTTCTTTAGTTTCTGTCTACTTTGAATGAAGTGTTTTTTACAGTCAGTGTTTGCGAATGTTTTTATGTTAAACAAAAGATTTGGGGAATTTTGCACTCCAGCAACCCCAGCCATCATTACCTGAGATAGGAATATGTTTGCCAGATGATAGTTATCCACAGTAGGACTGGATATTGATACTCTATTGACCAAAAATAACCCAGTAGCCTACCGAGTAGAACCCAAACCAGTTAAAGGATACCTGCATTTGATCCTTTCTGTAGCCAGATCTAGAAAAATGTGCCTAGTTGTGTTTTGCTTGCCCACTGCCGCAGCAGCTAGAACCCATACATGCTGTGGTGGGGTGAAGTCGAGTGTATTTGACAGAGTTGACAGTTTAGTTTCCAAGATTCTTCCATTAACACTATGGGTAGCCTATCGAACAAAGTAAAAAAAAAAAGTTGTAAAATAAAGTACTCTTCTGGTATCTGTATCCATTTGAGGGTATCAAAGACCCAGTCCGGATCCTAAAAATTATTTATTCTTGTTTACATCTTACCTGGGACATGTAGCGTTATCCACTATTTTATAGATTAATGGATGTATGGATGAATGGATGGATGGATGGATTAAGTAAGGCGTTTCACTGTTACAGATATTTTGTTAAATAAACCATACAGTACTTATAAATATACAAGCTTGTCGACAATAGCTTAAATAAATGAGGATTCAGCACAATGTGTAGCCATCAAGTGCTTATTTTATGATCCCTTTTATGATTTCAAAACAATTTGGTCTTGAAAACATTTGCCTTAGGCAGCGGTTTCAACCAATTCATGGAGCTAATTGCTTGAATGTGTGATCTTGGACTTTGACCACATTTGTTATGCAACCTGAGTGCCTATTGTTATAAGTTATGAAAGGATTAGGAAATGTCGACTGAAATGTTTGAGGATAAAACATAACATCCAACCTATTTTTCTAATGATTATTCATGCTCATAACAACAACAATACTCTCCCACAACAGCCCCCACTCTGGACCTTCGCTCGGGTTCTGTGGCTCTGCTGCTGCTTTCTGCTGTTGACTCTATGACTCTATTGTCCATCTCTCCTTCCTTTGTTCCCTGGACACTGTGTTGGCTCCTGCAGACCACCAGAGGGGAGTAGTGAACTGCAGAGGCGTCGTTGCCCTGCAGCTTCAGCTGGTGATGAGTGTTTCTCTGAGTGCAGGAATGTGCTCTCCTTTGTCCAGGAAAAGGGCTGACAAAGGTTGTAAATACTCAAATAAAGTGTTCTTTATCTTTATTTTTATTATCACCTCCTCCTGATGCTGTCAATTCTGTGGTAGGCCGGCATTTTAGTCGCATCTCAAAGCCAATCAGCAGTATGTTGTAAATACAATAGCAATCTAAAGCTCCGACTGAATATTTGATTAGAGATGTTGCATATGTTGACAGGTTTTCTGTATCCTCATACTGCCATCGCTTGTTTCTTTCTAAGAGGCTGATTTATGGTTGTGCGGAGGCTCCATGCAGAGCTTTCGCTGTAGCCTACATAAGTGGCTTGAAGTTATACTTGTGCGAGTAAGAGCTTGGGAGCAAGAGTCATAGTGAGAGAAACAAAGTGTCTCCCCTGTGCTTTCTAACCGCTGCTGGAAATGTTTAGGAAGGAAAAGTTAACCCTTGATTTAGTGTTGTTGATGGAGAAGGAGAACCAGGAAATGAGTTGCAGAGGGTGATGCAACGTTACCAAGCCACGGCCGAGCCACGCACTTCGGCGCAACGTGTAGTTACATTTTTTTGAGAGGTGCATGTCATGGCTGTTACGGAAGAGGATTAGGGCCACTGGTGAAAAATATATGTGAGTTCTGACTTTATTCTCAGAATTCTGACTTCATTAATTCTGAGATTAAAGTCAGAATTCTGAGAAAAAAGTCAGAACTCACATTCATTTTTCACCAGTGGCCCTAATCCTCTTCTGTAGGCTACAGAGTAGGTTCCGGCATAGGGTCCAGCATAGGGTCCAGCATAGGGTCCGGAGTAGGTTCAGTATCTCCACATACTGTACCTACGCACGTATCCAGGGCGTCCATTTAATGCAGAAGCATACATCAGCGTTAAGGTTCTTATTGAGTCAAAGCCCATTTATACTGAGCTGCAGGCTAAAGGAGAGACAAAAAACAGAAGCCCAATGCCACCTTGTTGGAGAGTTGAGCCCCCTATAAGCTGAAGACTTTCTCGGTAATATTACTGTAATGGCCTTATTGTGAGTTATGACAATCTCACCCACACCATCATTAACCCGCCGGTCCTTAATCTCAGCGAGAGGACCACCTGTCAGGCTTCCTTATCCATTAAACCGTTAATAATCCCTGCCCGTGTCCACGCACGCACACACTCTGTGGCCGCGGCGCGTGGAAGACGAAATGATTAGACGCGTGCTTCTTCATCACCTCTGGTGAAAGTGCTTTCTTTTGGCGAGATGGAGAAGGTAAAAAAACACAAGGGTTCCTTAATGATGCCGGTTAGATTGAGTATTATCAGCTGCTGCAGTTATGCATCTACTGCTGCTGTCATTACATGTAAACTTTGTAAATCCCATGTGAACATTCCTTCATCCTTCAACTTGATTTTAAAGTTGATATAATATCATCATGTATGCGCTCAGCAGTTTTAAAGCTTCTACTACTTTTTACATGATCACACAGCAGCTTTAATTTCTTCTTGACACGCGGGAATCTCTTATAACTCCATGTTGATGTTCTCCATGTTGTTTGGACCGCTGCCCTGACACTGGAGGTGCAAAAAAGAAGAGAAAAAGACAACATAGCGTTCCAATATCCCAAAAGTACACATGGTAAACTTCACCTTAGTGTTGTCTTTGGGTCAACAGTGACCGGTTTTCTACATTTTAATCCCTAATTTTAATCAAAAACAGCATGGATGATTCTATACAACGCGCATCGCAAGTACAACAAAAGATCGGATCTCTACTTTCATTCACCATTTTGGGGGTTTTGTTAAATTTTTTAACATTTACAAATAAAAAAAAATTGAAATGTTTCGAAACTGAGCTTTGACATATACCCTTCTTTGATTATCCTTCCTTTAATATTAGTCTAAATAATTCATAATTCCTGTTTTTTTAACTGAAGAATTAGGTAGAATTTCCTAAAAAGGATGTTTATTGACCATGAATTCCAAAAATAAGTGTAAAACTTTATAAGTTGGTGATATTATTCATACACAGTAGTGAAAATAAGCGTTATACTGAATGTAAAAGAAAAAGCATCAGAGCATTGAAGAAAAAAAACGCCTAAAATGTTCAAAAAAGAGACAAAGACGCCATCAAAAGTGTTGATTTTCAGTTTTGATCTGGTAGGATGATGCATGGTCGAATGGAAGACAACACAAGGATTAAATTACTAAATTGTGCAATTAAGAGACCTCTTTTAATTTCACCCCTCAGAACTGGTGCCTTTGACGATGTCATTGATTATTATTTTTAGGATGTCTTCGATGCCTTTTATTAGAATGGTCAGTAGCGAGAGGACAGGCAATGAGAGAAGCCAGATGGGGAATGACACCGGACCCCAGACAGACCTGAACCGGTTTTTGGTTGGCACCTTAGATAGATAGATAGATAGATAGATAGATAGATAGATAGATAGACAGATAGATAGATAGATAGATAGATAGATAGATAGATAGATAGATAGATAGATAGATAGATAGATAGATAGATAGATAGATATTTACTGATCCCAAGAAAAATGGGAAATTCCAGTGTTACAGCAGCAAAAACAGACACAAAGCACAGAATATAAATATAAATGAAATACTAGGAAAATATACATACATACAATATACATGAAATAATAATATGAATAAAATAAAATAAAAGAACAAGTATTTGTACAGGATGGGTAAAAAAAAATTGCAACTACTTATATATATAAAAATAACATCCCTAACAGGGTGCCACGTGCCGTTAAACTTTTAAAAGGCATCTGGCATCTTTAATTTAATTCAATTCAATTTATTTATTTTATTAATTCAGGACAATGCACGCTGATGAAGAAGCACAACGCTAAATGTGCCAGATTGTTGCCCGAGGGCTAGTTTCCATCTGCAGTCCAATAGGCAGGTTGGAGTTATAGGATAGTAACATTTAGTTTATATCAACAAGAAGAAACAAAAAGAAAAGAAGACAAAACAGCAGAATTCATTAGTAGAAAAATGGAAACACAAGTTAGCGGTGGTTACACGTTTTGTTAGCTCGCAGCGGCTTTATCCCAGAAATGGACTTCAGACTAGAGCAAAGATCTTCAACCTATAGGGTCCTCAGAGTTACTGCAGGGGGGCCTCCACATTTTAGTTAATTAAAAAAAAAAAGTTATACATATTATTAGCAAATATAATATACAAATCTGGAAATACAATCGGCCTATTCTTTTTGGGAGGGGGGGCCTAACTGGTCTATATAGTAGGTAATGTATTCACAAAGGGAGCCATCCACAGATACAGTTCATCCTAAGGATTCACAGTGCCACATGTGTGTTTAATATTACTTAATATATTATTAAGATAATTTATAAAATCTTGCCAACAGATTTTATTTTAATAGCTCAGTATAATGCACTAAAACATTATGTATTAAGGCTTTAGGCCACCCTAGACTTTATTGTGGGTCCAGTTTAATCTGCAACTTCATTTTATACAATTTATGTATTAGGGGGTCCCTGATCTGTTGCTCCTACAGTTAAGGGGTCCCTGGCTTAAAATCGTTGAAGACCCCTGGACTAGAGGGTTACCAAAGTCCTTAGAATAAATCTAGAGGGGGAGCCTGGGTGGCTCACCTGGGAGTTAACCTCTCATCACAGCAGCCGCGGGTTTGACTCCAACCTGCGGCCGATTTTCTGCATGTCACCCCCCCTCTCTCTCTTTCTCCCCTTTCATGCCTTAGGCTGTCCTATAAAACTAAAAGAATCTTTAATCTTTAAAAATAAAAATGATGCTCTTACATTATGTAATCCCTGCCTCATAAAAAGATACAGTATGTGTATATATGTAATAAATATGGTTTGGAGGACATGTCATCTCTGCATATATTTTCTTCACTGTTTTTTTTTTCAAGTCGGGACTTATTTAGGGTGAACGCCAGAGGTACAGAGTGAAAGGTTCAAACATCGACATGTGTTAGGTCTAAACCAATGTTTTCGGACCAGGGGGTGCGATATAATCACCCGGGTAGGATATAAGAAGAAAAAAAATCTGATTTCTGAATTCAGTTGTCTGACATTTCTCCTGAGTGTAGAAAATCACTATTTGATTGAACTGCTGACACCGCAGACATGCAACCTATCATGAGAGGTCACCAGTAATAAAAAGCTTAGAAACACTGGGTTTACGCTACAAAAACACCTCGGGCGAGGTTAGGGAACGATTGTGGTTTGGTTTGATAATTTTTATTACTTAATGATTAATCATGATGATCTTTCTCTTAACATAACCAGAATCTTTTTGGTTAAACAACTGTAATCTTGCTTTAATTAGCACAGAAATTGTTTAGATAATATAAGAAATCCAAATATAACTGTTCATACATGTGTTGCGCTATTGCACCTACTTTGCCTATTATGTTGATTTAAAAACAGGGAATAAAAGCAACGATTTCAGGAGACAGGTTTTTGAGGGATCAGAAGAAGCCGGGAAGAAATCACATAGCTAAGGGAAACAAATAAATCGATCTAGCTCAAATTCAGAATCCACAGGAATAATTTTTAAGTCATTTAATGGCAAGATTTGTCAAAGATTTATTCACCCCGAGCCGTTAGAAACCGTCCTCGTTATGTTTTGCTTAGATAGTTCCTGAAATGTTGATATCTTGGAGATGAAACTTGTCACCTGACCATGATGTGTGCATGTCTGTCTGTCTGTCTGTCTCTGTCTGTCTGGGACATTGTTCTTTAGATTACTGGATATTCCCGTGTAAACAAGACTAAATGGACTATACTCACGCATTACAGTACACAATCTGGGAGCTAGCTGAAGTTAAGACATACTGTACGTGGACATGTTACTGACTAGTGTCCTCACGCTCCAAAAAAAGGCGTGTGTGTGTGTGTGTGTGTGTGTGTGTGTTTGTGTGTTTAGCAGGGCGCAGACAGGCCCAGATGTTTTCTGATGTAGACCGCAGGGCCCCTAACCCCGTAAACCACCAGTACGAGGCCTCTTGAGTATGGATTGGTGTAAATAGCCTCTGGTCATAGTGTGTGTGTGTGTTACAAAAGTCTGATGGTGATGAGGAGGTTGATGATGGTGATGTATGCTCGCTCCTTTCCTGACCTCCCCCTCCCGAGATGGGATGAGTCTCTAATCTCCGTGTTGTTGGCCTATGTCAACAAAAGGATAAAAAAAGAAGCAAAAAGGCTGATAAATCTCCTCCGAACGCGTCGCTCTGCGTCCAGTAATGCCTTTTGTTCAGACAATAACAATCGCTGGTCCCAATCGTTATGAACGGCCTAATTACGTTCACGTGGCAAATGATTTTGAGAGACGTCGTCCAAACGAGCACAGCAGTCACTTTATTATCGGTCATCATCCGTTATGGCGACTGTACAAATTGACCATTTCTTTCAAGTGAGGGATGGAAATTGGGGGGCCGGAGTGGCGTCGATTCAAACGCCGTGAGTGTAGAGAAAGGTACCTCTGTGACCTCCATTGAGTCTCCTGCTCTTTAATTTATCACACACACACACACATAAGCATTGCATATTAAATCCCAGCAATCCATTAGGCCATAGGAGGTCCGCGGTCTATAAATCAAAACTAAAGGGGCTGGCTAATTGACTCACACACAAAGGAACAGGACGGCTATAAAGAAGATGGGAAGAGATAGGAAGAGGGGGAGAAGAGATAAAGAAAAGGGGAGGAGGAAGAGGAAGGGGTTCATGGAAAAATAAATGAAGGACAGGAAAAAGAGGAGGAAGAAGAGTGTGCAGCGGTGCCTCTGACCCGTGTGCCTTCTTTGTTCTATGAATGATGGTATTCGGCGATGACACACATTGCTTATGAGCCCTTGTGGCCACGGGCTCGATCTCTCCACCTACGGGGCCACTGTGCAGCTGCAGCAGCAGCATATAAGGGGCCAACTCTCACAGGGCCCTAAGCTGTGCTGCTAATTAGCTAAAGGGGGTCATTTGTATGCAGCTGCTCTGTCTCTCTCCAGGTCTCTGTCTCTTTTTCCCTCTCGGTTATCAATCCATCCCCCCCCCCACCCCTCGTCTTTCTCTCAATTTGTCTCCGAGACTGTAATTGTATCTGGCCTAATAATTAGCGTATCTGAAGTCTAATAAGTTGGCTGTTACCACTAACAGATTAGAGTTCAGGAACTTTCATTTCCTCATCCTCAATGTGTCTAATGTACTTACAGATGGACATTTCCACCTTCTAATCTGTTAAATGTCTCTTATGGTTCTACATAGGAGGAATTGACAAAATATGCGGTACATTTTTCTGTGCTGTGAGTCTCGGGTCTGTTTCAGTAAGTTCTTTACCCAAGTGGATCCAAGTGGACTCGTGACAAAACACACAGCCAACTAAACAAACAACAATCACAGTCAACAGTCTTCCAACTTGGTCTCTTTCGTCCTCATAATCAGTCAAGCTACCAAAAGTAAAGCAATGTAGCTTGTATGTATTCCTCATATATTTTGCTGTATGCACCACATGGACTGCTGCTGTATGAAAATGCTGTGGACCATGTAGGGAGGAGGTTGGGGTGGATGTTTGGGTCATAAAACACAGTGCCTTTATGCCTTTCAATGCTCACTCACAAACAACCGGCAGCTCTCAAGGCTCTGTACCCAACTAAAATAAAAAATCATGACCAAAATGTCACTGCTTTTATGTCAGAAAAACCCCCGATAATGACAGTGACAGTGTTTTTATACCAGCATTTGAATTCTGTATCCACGTGCTAAAATAAGGTAGGTTCTTGTAGAAAATCTAACTGAACGCTAATGGAACAGTAATATCCTACATACACAATGACAAATTGAAATAATACATTTTAAAGCTATATTGTGCATAGTTTCTGTCGCCCCCATGAGGAATTCTAGACAACCCTGATACAAGCCTTCCGTGATTGCGCACCACCCTCACCCCTCCTCCACACAGCTGCTAGTAGCCAAGGAGGAAACAGGATTAAAAAAAACATGATGGACTCTTCAGAAGAGATCATTATCTTCACTCGGGCTTCTGAACATAACCAAAGCTATCAAGTGTTAAAGGTGCCCTGCCACAAAACCGTGCATTACTTGCATTTTCTGAAATATGTCAGGTCCATATGTGTGTGTGTGTGTGTGTGTGTGTGTGTGTGTGTGTGTGTGTGTGCGTTATGTGTTGGATGTGAAGATGAACTGAGGCCTCATCTGTCAGCTCTAGCCACTGTAAAGACATAAGAGGAAAAATCAGACCAATCACAACAGCTGGTCAGTCTGACGTCATGTTGCCCGAGCTCATTAATATTCATGAGCTCGCCCAGTTGCGCTGGGTAAAGGATGCTGATAGCCAGGCTCTCATTGGCTAGCTGTTAGCCAATCAGAGTCAAGCAGCTTAGCTCATTGAGTATTAATGAGAACTGGCCCAAATGGAGCTGAGTCTTCCTGCAGGCTTTCTATACCACGCTAGAATGGCTTGAAACAAGGTTACCAAGGTAACCAAGTCCATGGTAGAACTTCAGACATTACCACAAAGGAATGGACTACGTCAATGCAACAAGTCCTTCACACCATAATGGTCGTAATGGTAATGGTCGCTGTTTTAAACTCGTTAATGTTGTGAAAAAGTCACAGTTTGGTTAGGTATAGGCACCAAAACTACTTTTGTTAAGCTTAAAAAAAAATTGCGGTTTTGGTTCAAATCAGATGTTACTTCACTTCACTGACATTGATTGGGATCCAGCTCAGTTTGTTTCATAAAATAAAAAAAATTATCTTTAAATTTCATTTTCAAACGGGATGCAAACCCCGGTCTCCCCTGGGTGAAGTCCATCACACGAACCTTCCTCCTTTGACGCTCTTATACTGCTTTCACGTCCTCGTTACTACAGCCAGTAGTACTTAAAAACCTAAATATAAGTCATAATTGCAGCTTGAACGAATGATTTAAAGGGGTGATTTCTGGGGAAGTACAGTAAATCAACACACACAAACACACACACACACACACACACACACTCGGCCCAGCTTTCTGTTTCTCGGCTTGTGTAGGACATTGATGGAGATATGGCAAATGGTTAAACTATATGGAATTTTAAAAACTCTTGTGTATTGTGTATGTTTGATTAGCGTTAGCACTCAGATGCTAACATGCGCAGTCCTGATCGCTGTAACATTAGTTACCACTTTTCTTTCTTTCTCTACTATTGCAACTGCAACTCTTTCGCCTATGCTTTGATTGCCTTCCCTTCTTCCTTCCTCCTTACATTCTGTCTTTTTTTACACACACCAGCACATACACTTGGCCCTTCAGGCACTCTTTCTGTTTCCCGGCTTGTGGGATTGATGGAGATACGGGAGGCTTTCATGCAGTAAATAGCATGAACATTGGCTCCCCGCTACGAGATGAGAATCCAGCCTGCTTCTTTTGCTCTTAACGCTTCCCCACCTCGCCCCTTCTTCCACTGTAGCTCGAGACTTATTTCCCACCTCCTCCCCCTTTACCTGAAAAAATCGTTAAGTATGGACCGTGGAGGGCAACTGCGAAGCCTCCCTGCTATCCCTCACCCTGAGTCACGAGCTAATCTGCCACCCCTAACAAAAGACCCAAAAAGCATTACTCCTTGTCCGTCTTCAAACACGCCTCCCGTGTGGTTCTCCTCCTCGGGCTAATCTACCCCGCAACCTTTCCTACACCTTCTTTTCCTCTCAATTTCATTGTTTTGCCTGCTGAATGAGTTATTCCCCTGCAACATTTTCATCAGGCATGCAAAGCTCCTCATCGCAGCATCATGGACAATGAGTCCCTCTGGCTCGTGAAAGGTTAATGCGTTGGATGATTGTAAATTGTTTGGCTATTTCAAGGGGCTGTGAAAGGGATAAGTCAACCATAAAATTTGATCGGCTGCCTCTCTCTCTTCCTCCTCCTCTGCCTCTCTCAACTGCAGCATCCCCCTGTCACTCCCCTCAATCATTCTAATTTTCCTTCTTCTTTCAATCTTTGCTTCCACATTTTCTCTCTCCCGTGTCCTCTTCACAGTTCAATTTATCTTCATTTTCCCTTTTTATTTTCTTACCCGAACACGAGTTCAAAGGTGATGAGACTGAGATCTCATCCCTGTGGCGTCCACCGTGGCTTTGCCCCACATTAGGGGAGGATTTCAGGGAAATTGCCTCCCTCTGTCTGTATACCTCCGACCACAATTTATAGCGTGGAACTACAGTAGGGAATGATTTGTGCCGGTTAAAGACGAGTAGAATAACTTTCAAGTGCTCACATGGTTATCATTAGGCCCAGCTGGGGTAGACGGCGTCCCCATGTCGCCCTCCATAAAGCAATGACCCCTCAACTCTTTGAACAATAAAGGCTGGCGTCTGGGTGGCTAGGTGGGCAGGGACATGTTCCTGTTTCCCTTCAGTGTAGAGTGAATTGGAGTAAAGGTAAACTAAGTTTGTTTTCTGACCTGATTATTTCAAGTCCTCCAATGACAGGTTGTTTATCATTGTCTTCCAAAATGCAATACTTTTAATGAAATGTCTACAACATTAAAGGCTGGAATTGTCCTATACTGTCCTTTTGTTATCAAAATAGATCCACTGCATTTTCCTGATTGTCTCAAAGGGGCAAATTGGACTAAAGTCCATCTGAGCCTAGACATTATTAAATTAAACCTCATAATCTGCACACTTCAAGTTTATTCAACTTTTAAGGCTCTTCCTTAAAACCCTAGACTGGATGTAGCCACTGTGATGTCACCCATGGGTTTTGAAATGTCGCCGGTTGGTCGTCTAGTTTTTTTTTAATATAATGATCATATTTGTATGAGAGGGTGGAGCTGAGGTGGAGCAAGTGGTGGATCTGACTGAGAACCTGAGGACACTGACTTGGTGTCAATATCATGCCATGCCCCAAAGCATTATTGTTTATTTTAAAATAAATAGGACCATGATTTACAAAATCAATATCACGCTATATTAAAGAAAAGTTACTAAGGTAATATAATAAGTAGGGTCATTTTCTCATAGACTTCTATGAAAACTGACTTATTTTTGCAACCAGTGGAGTTGCCCCCAGCTGGCAACTGCAGGTTAAGACACACGCATTTTCCTAAAACTAGCTGTACTAGAAACAAGAGAACGCATTTTACTGGGAGGTTGTTTCACTGGTTGAATGAAATATGATGCAGCAATAAAGATATTACTGTTGCAGTGGTGCCTGTATTTTTCACATGGATCAAATGGGGGGTTGGCTGTCACATGGGAGACTCTCTGTACAAAATGCCTCGGGGCAGATAATCACCCCCCTTACAGAACTGCTGCTCACTACAGTACCGGGTTCAGAGGTGAAGGACATTGCAACACATCTCAGCTCCAGTGAACACACACGTGAACAACACGGAACACACAAAGGAACCACAATCTAGCAACAATGTATTCTGAATATGTGAAATAGAAGCAAAGTTCAGCCTAAAATGAGACAACTGAAATGTTCTCAAATAGTGATTGCCTTAAATTAGATTCCATTAATATGTATTGGATATTACTCATTTTCTGTATCTTATTGAGGTCAGAAACCATGCAAAATATGTCATTATTGCTCATTTCATGCTGGAAAAGCCCAATGCAGACTAGCCTAATCTGCAGGACACAATTGATGGACTTAATTTTGTCCCAATGCAGGAAGCAGTGTGACATTTATGTAGCGTGACGAAAAAGTAAAGGGTAATATATGACTTTGACACCTAAGCTTGGCTGTCTCTTCCTGTCTAAGAACAACAATTCATCTATTCCATAACCTTTGCAGCCCGTTGTTTTAGTTGTGGCCGAAACATAACTGTAACAATACATTTTGAGGTTCAAAAGTACTAAATAATAATCATTAAAAAACAATACAAGTCCTCCAAACCATACAACCATACGAGTTCCGTACCCTCTAATACGAGCGTTTCATAAAATACCACCCCTAGCAGTGGGGGAAATATAACCTCATATCTAAACTAGAGCATGTGCATTTGCGGTTTTGAAAGTAAGGGTTGCAATTTTAAACACCCCTTTACATTGCAGCATGGTTGCTGTTTGATGATGTTTAGGCACAAAAACTACTTAGTTCGGTTTAGAAAAGGACACGGTTTGTGTTAAAATCAGACTTGCAGTCTTGCAGCAAGACTTCGGTTTGACCCATCCACCACTCGGACCTACCACTTCATCATAGCTACTACGCCAAAGGGGGTCAGCCTCTCCTCTCTAAGCGTAGCTCCCATGGCGCCATTTTAAAGCTACGAAGCCATCACCTGCAGTTAGCATCCCATTGACTGCCATTCATTTTGGTGTCACTTGACAGTGAATAACTTTACATCTGAAGCATTTAAAGACTTTATTTGTCCGTTGTTTATTTCTAAAGGAACACAACAATGTATAAAAGGCTCCGTTACCTTGTATCTCCCGTTATGGCTCCATAGCGCAGACGTTTATAAAAATAGGCTAACGATTGCGTCATAACCACGGAACATCCCAATGCATAGTCGACAAATCACCGTATTGTCAGGAGAAGCTGGCTGACCGTTTGGACTCCATCAGCTGTTTAGGTGTATTATTATTGTTAACTAGCATGTTAGTTAGCAGTAATTAGCCTGTGTATATGTTATCTCCTAACATACTGTATACCTACGCTCTCTGTCTCTGCTGATTGGGAATGATTGAGATTTCTCTTGGCACAGCTACCAGAAGACTTACAGCTTTCGTTATCAAGCTCAGTTGGAGGCTGCGCAGTAACGCTCAGCCATCACCGGAAAAGTGTTTCTTATAGCCTTCACTGGTCTCCGTCCTGAGCAACGGGATCTGTTGGTCCACTTCTTTAACTGTCTATGCTGCTAATAAACTCAAGCTAACTTACAGAAAAAAATAACTCAATACTCAACTGCTCTCTAGTAAATGTTGGCCAACTCTAAGTTTGCATTACTTTTGTAAATGCAGGGTGGTTTGACTGTGTCAGTTTCATAGAAGAAGAATTAATCTTGCTCTCTGATTACACAAGAAAGTGGCCTGCCAACTTCATTTCTGTTAAGTTGATGATTGATGCTTGAAATGTGATTATTTGCAGGACTAGTTCGTAAGATGGCGAGCTAGCTGGTAAATGGAACATGCTAGGACCCACCAGCCTGCCATGCTAACTGGCAGTTAGTAAGCTATCTACTGTAAGGTGAGCACTTACTGGACAATAGTATTTTTACAATCAAGTCTCATCTTACCAAAGACTTCAACCCTTGCTTCATTTGGAGCAGTGTAGTCCGCACTGATGAGACATTTTGCAAATTGAGCATGGTGTTAGCCTAATGGGATAGCTCCTATTTTTTTTACAGTGTGGTTCTATGAACTACTTCTCCATAGTCAATGTTAACTACAGTAGATGGCAGTCGGCATGACTTTGGACCCTTTGAACACCAAAATAATACTATAACTAACCAATCAAGGCAGCTGTAGACCAGCAACTCCCATGTGAATGAATGAATGCATGTTTTTGTCAAAGTAGTTTGGTGGATTTGAAGAGAGTAGAGATAGAACGGTTGCATGCCCATCATGTTACATTGCCCATTCCCATAGGCTTTTTTTAAACTTAGAAACAAAAAATGAATGAGCCCTAGATTTTTCTTTAAACATTCTAGATTGAGAAAACAGCCCTAATTTTACAGAAATGGCCATTTTGACGTGGGCGTTTCATTTATTTTTTTTAACCCTGGCAAGGGAGAAATAGTCATCTGGATGAGAACACAGAATGGGAGCTAGAGCTAGCGGGGAAAGCTTGGAAATAACAGATTTTGCAAGTGTCATACCTGAAGTCAATATACATTCTATATATTTGATTCATCCCAATGAAAGAAGAAACAAATAAAAGTATTTCATGTGCACATAAACCGCTTTTAGGTGTGTTACTGTAAAGTCCTGTGTGTCTTTGAGGCAGCTATGAGGATTGATATTGACCTCTTGGGAGGATATTTACTTATCGAGCCCATTTGCTCCCCACATTTTCCCTGTAGTAGAAAATTCACGGAGCCCAAACTGTCTCCTTTAGACATAATTACACACTCGGGAGCTTGAAATGACATGACAAAATATCTCTGTCACACCAAATTTTCCATTCCCACTTTCTTTAACTTTTTAACCTTGGGACTTGGACAATATGGGATCAACGTGCTTGAGGGAAAAATAACTGCAGCAGGCGATAATTTATGACTACCGCAGGTTCTCAGCCCAGATATTTTGGATAGAGAGGGCGGCGAAGAGGTATAGCTGCCATATTTGGCTGGTAGATAAATATGACAAAATGGATAATAGGTGGCAACACACACACCTGTCATACAGATTTTCATATGCTTGCTCCTGACAAGGATTAATAACGGTATCTAAATAGTGTAGTCGCTCCTCCAGGCAGCAGTTTGCACAGGCATACACACAATAAACTTCTTGCTCTGAGAGCAAGGACTCTGTTTATTGAAACACATACAGTATATCGAATAAATATACACTGAAACAAAAACAAAGACAAGCACAGTGTTCAATTTGTGCCCTCCAGAGTCTCGGAAGACTTTTAAAAAGCCACTCGATGATGAAAACACAACAAAAGGCGTTAACAGAAGCAGCCTCAAGAGTCCACTGCCAGGCCTGAGAGATAACTATATACACACACACACACACACACACACACACACACACACACACACACACACACACACACACACACATACAGCAGCGAATCTTCTGTCAGAAATTAAAATTTCATCTCCGGCTCCGAGAAGTATATAAGTCTGTAAAATATATGTTTATAATTTATTGGACCCATAGAGCCGGTAGAGGGCCGTTAATCACATGCCATATATATATACCCGCCATATATAGAGCAATATAGTTGAAATATGAACGCCATAAAAAGTATGCAAGACGTATGGGAGAGTGGAAAAAACACAGTGATGTGAGAGCTGGTCTTTGATTTCAGGGAAGGAAGGAAGGAAGGATAGAAGGAAGGAAGGATGGAAGGATGGAAGGACAGAAAGTAGCTGGCATTGAATCTCTTTGTCTCACCACTCAGTTTTTTTTTTTTTTCTCCTGCAGTGCAAGCCAGATCTGCCCTTGCAGCCTTTTTGTTATGCATCTTCTGCCCTCGTTGCGGATTGTCCCCTGTGCTGCTTCGGCTGCTCAACAGATGGCCATTTGGCTCATTAACTTTAATAAATCTAACATCAATTAGACCGGAGGTAATTGGGATGCCGCGGAGGTGATTGCAAGGTAGCGGCGCTGCATATGAAAGCCCTCGTCCCTTAATGAATGGCTCTCATCACACACAAAATATGTTTGTGTGAGTGCCAAGAGGATGGATGGCGTTAAAACATTGGCAGTGCCAGGCAGGAGGGATGGACGGATGGGACAGATGATTGAAGGGCATAAGAGACTTTTTCCCTTCTGACATATTACATCACATCAGCTGACCTTTGATGGGTTCATTCTCTCCATCTGTGCTCAGACAAATTCTCTTTGTCCTCTTCTTTGTTCTTTCTCCGACCTTCTCCTGTCATTTGCTCTGGAAATCCTTCACATCTCTTCCCTAGCATCTCTCTGACTTTTTCCTACTTTTTGCCACATATCTGTCTATCTCTGATAACAAGCTCCTCTCAGCGCTTCACATAACAATACATCTCTCTCGCTGCCTATGTTCCGCCTCTCACCGTCTTTCCCCTTGAACTTTTTACTTGATTACTCCTTCGTGACCTTTGATATAGCTTTGAGCGATGAGCATCCTTTTACTGCCTCTGTGTGCATGTGCATGCTTTTATGCCTACTCCAAAATGGGTTTATTCTGAGTGCAGTAGTTGCATGTATCATTGCTTTATTTTGCTGAACACGGCTTTGTCTGCATATACTGTACATGTGTGTATCTATATATTATCTGCCAGACAACTATCAAGTATCTGTCAGAGGGTTGTGCTGACTCAGCCAGTCAGAGCCACGTCTTCCACAAGAAGCACATGCACCTGCCTGCCAGCCTGCATGCCTGCCTTCGCTGCAAATGTAGAAAAATTGCGTGTTTGTCTAAACGCATACACAACATATGCCTCATTATGAATGCTTCAGTAACTTGTCTAAAAAGAAAAGTGACTGTACTCCCACACAATGCTCCCATCTTTAATCTGAACAGATTGTATCATGTGGATCGAGCTGCTCTCGGCTCTGCGGGTCTCCGCCTGAGCTCGAGAGACTGAGTCGTCCCTTCATGTCCACAGAATTAGTCTGTCTGCTGAACAAAGCACATCTGCTGAGCTGCTGCCGTCGGAGAAAGCCACAGAGAGTCTCACAGGTGTCTTATCCACTCTGAGAAAAAAAACCTCTGAAAAATGGGTTCTAGATACAGTACATGTACCAACTGTGTCAATGCACTGCACATTCAGTAAACATGCACATTTACAAAATGAACACATAGATATTGCAAAGGACTTCCTTTCCGGTGGACCCCATGGGACCTTTTTTCTGAGAAAAAATATGTACGGTAGTGAACAATAGAGGCAAATATTATTTTGATTCGGTTTGAATTGAGCCATGTATTTCAAATATAAAGTTTCTCAATTTAAAAGAAAATTATGCAAGTCAATGCAGTCTGTTTGTTGGGGCACCTGGATAGCTCACCATGGTAGAATGGCGCACCATGTACCAAAGCTCAGACCTTGTTCCAGTGGCCACAGGTTCAGACCTTGTCCAGCCTGGTCTCACAGAATTTCTGTGAAATGATCACGAACCGCATTACGTTGTGGTGGCACGCCATGCGTGAAAAGTCTAAGTGGCCGCCACAAATAACGATGTCAATGTAAAGTCAATGAGAAGATGAGCGACTACGGTAGCGAGTAGTATGAAAGCCAGAAAATCCGCGTAAGGAGGTTGGTTGGGGGGGGTGGATGGGTCAAACAACACAGGACTCCCACCCGGGAGACCGGGGGATCGTGTCCCGCATGTAATGTTTTCCTAAAGTCGCTTTCTACTTTTTGGAACCGTAAGCCCACCCACGACCTTTTCCTTAAGGTGCCGTGCTCATTTCACAAAATTCTTCCCTGTGCCCTTCAGAGTTTTTTTTCTGTGAAACCGCCACCAATTTTGAGTTTCGGGGCTGTGTTCATTTCACGGAATTCGGTGAGATCAGGTTGCCTTGTCGAGGCGGCCGCAGGTTTGACTCCGAGCCCCTCTGTCTCCCCTTTCACATCTTCAGCTGTCTCATAAAATGCCCCAAAACTAATTTTAATACAGAAATGCAAACAAAGTGTGTTACCTGGGGCACTTGGAAAGCTCATCTCGTAGAGCGTGTGCCCCCATTTGGTTGGACTCCAACCTGCGGCGCTTTGCTGTTTGTCATACCCCCTCTCTTACCTTTCAATAAAAGCCTAAAATGCCCCAAAAATAATCAAATAAATAAAAAGATAGTCTGTTTGTCGTAGCATCGCTTAGTTTTGTTGTTAAACTACTCAGTATACTACAACTACATTTCTGTTCTCGCACAATTTAAGTCACCTTGCTTGATGATCGGCTTGCTCGCTAGCTAGCGAGTTAGCTTAGCTCCTTTACACAACACATGGAACGTTATCTTACCTGATCAGTGTCTTTTAATCAGCTGAGAAGTGAAAGAGAGCAGGAGCTTTTGCTTATGTGAGTACATTTCATCTCGGTACAAAAACAGAAGGGCATCGAAGCTTCAGCGAGACCTCATTTACACCACTTTGCGCCGAGTAGCCTCGTATTGAAGTCCTGTACTTCAACTTCAAATATTTCAAATGTGGCTTTTTGCAATCTATAAGTGCGTGGTCGCTAAAGACTCGTGGTATGTAGGCCTGCTTGAAAAAACAAAAACCTTTGCATTTAAGGGTGAAGTGGTTTCTCTTTATCACATAGTACACACTGTCTGCCTGCTTTGCTAGATTTTGTCCCAGTTTAGCTTCTGTCTCAGTCACACAGTTTTGAAGCTGCGATGGTGTTGTCTTCTTAATATTTAATTAGCACAACAATTCTTCTGTCCAGATGTCTTGGAAAACTATCACAGACTTAGAGAAAAGGAAAATTCCGCACTCTGCTCTTGCTTTTGCATCACCGTTGATTAAAGAAAACTAATGTTTCTATGGACCTTGCTCAAGCAATGGAAATACACTTAATGAAGGTCCAGAGGGACCGAAATGTTGGTATCAGTGGATCAGTTTAGTTCTGCATCTGCAAAGCTGTTTTATTACTTTAAAGTACCACAATTATCCAAATCATGTAGGAAGAATCTTTAGAGTCTTTACTTAAAGAACGGAAACTGATGTTGGTTAAACCATTACACTTTTATCTTTGTGGACTTTTATCCTTTGATCACAGTCCCTTTTGAAAGAGGCACATCCTGCTTTCAGTAAAGCCAGAATATTGCACACTTGGGGGTGATTTGCTCCAATCTAAGACAGAGGATGGCGTGTAGGGAGATAGTCATTTCTCCTAAGCCTTCCTCTGTGTCCCATAACTGGCTGTAAATATGGGAGTGCGGTAACCTCACATCCGTTTTTAAAGTCTCGTCGCTGGTGTGCCATGGTTTTCCTTTGAGAGTGCTTGTGGCGCAGCAGGCGAGCAGCGTCTCCTTGTCTTTGTGTAAATATCAGGGTCCGTCCCTCTAGGCAGCTGTATATGAGGATGATGGGGGGGGTTTATGTGTGTTGACTGTGGGGGTGGGGATGGAGGGGGAAAGGAGAAGGAGGAGTTGGAGATGATAACCATTAACAAGGGACTAGCCGGGGTCAACCCTGATTTTATTAGACAACAGGAAATGGAATCAAGGTGGCAGGGGTTGCTTTCTTTGTTCGAGAAACTTATGTAGACCCCCACCCCCTCTCATTGCTAGCTTCAGTTCCAGGAGCTTCTCTTCCTCCATGGGTTATCTCTTCCATCTCTCACTCTCAAAAGAGAAAATGTTCCTTAGGCTTTTCTGTCTATTTTCTAAGATGAATGTGTATGTAATACTTCAACAGAGGTGGGTAGAGTGTGGGGGTACTGTTACTTTGAAAAATATGACTCAAGTAAAAGTAAAAGTAGTCATCCAAAAAATGACTTGAGTAAGGAGTAAAAAAAAGTACTTGATGATAGTGAGTAACTGTTGAGCAACGTCTGATTTATTTCTTAACACAAGCATCAATCAGACAGACAAAAATACAAAATAATCATCTTTAGGCAAATTATAGTTCATCAATGAAATAAATTAAAATTAATTTATTAATTACAAAAGGGCTTAAGTGAGAGACTTGTCACATCAAATTTGAATGGATACTGCATGTTAAACATACTGTATGTAACCTAAAAGACAAACATCCACCTCTCCACAGCAACAACTACAACTACCGCTACGTCTCCTCAGGTTAGATGTTGAGTTGTTGAACCCCACATGTCACACATTGTTTTGGTCGACACTCTCAATGTAGCTGCTGTTTCTTTACTAAAAGGTAAAAAAGGTTCCTCCTGGTCTGCGTTGCCTTGGCGACGGTTGATTCTGACGTCTTTGTTTTGCTACGACTGTAAAGGTAACCTGTCCCGCCTCTCTCTCTCTGTCAAAATAAAACATTATAAATCGCTGGGGTAAAAACAATGACGTAGAATACCAAAGAGGTAAAAAGAAAAGTAAGGAGCTCATTGTAGCCTGATGTAGCGGAGGAAGAGTACAGCTTCTTCTTCACTAATCTACTCAAGTACAAGTACAAGTATAGTGATTTAAAACTACTCCTAGAAGTACAATTTTTTCAAAAACGTACTCAAGTAAATGTAACGGAATAGATGTAACTCGATACTACCCACCTCTGTACTTCACCAGACAAAAATCTGCAAACGCCCAAGATAAAAAGATGAAAACTTAGAACCGGGCAATGTATCCTATGAGTCCTAGCATTCTGTCAGAACATAAGGGAAATAAATCCATTGTAATTGCTGAACTGCGGCACTCGTCTTAACTCGTTCCACCGATTCAGAAGTTCTGGGGTTGTGCTCATTGAGTCGTTGGTTGTTTCCTCAGTTGTCAATCATTCAAACCAATCAGAGCTTAGAAGGTAAGATTAAGGACGTAGACGTCATCCTCCTGTGCCAGAGGCAGAATGATGCAAAGAAAGATGCGACCGGAGCAAGTTGGTGGAATAAGTTTTGTACACAGTGTGTGCGGTGTCTGAAATAATCCCGACTGACCAAGCCAAGTTCATTCATTGTCTCCGCAGAAACGGGATTTGAACCCCGGCGTTATTCATTTTACAACGTGGGCCCTGGAGGTAACGAGTCACCCAATGGTTTTCTGACCACGGTCGGAAACGAAGCAATCAGGAAATGTTAACTCCTTGAACATTTTAAATTAAACAACTTAATAACGTGCGCTTAAACTTGGAGCGGAGATAATGATTGTAAGCTATGAACCGTTAACTATGAGATGTTCAATGTGTTGTCTTTGTTTCTCCTTTTAGGTATCGGTCATCTCAACATTAAAACATGCTGCTGGTCTGAATGAAACCTAAATTATTTAAACAACATACTGTCTGGCCATTTTATGAAATACATTGTGTCCTAAAATATGCTGGGAAGTGGTCTAATATTGTCTTGATTTTATTATAGGGCTGTCTTCGAGCGCAGTACTGACTGTCATTGTATTTTCCCACATTGATTTAGAGGTATGGGCATTTATTTGTGCATTTCGTTTTCTTTCTTGGTTGGGTTTGTTGGTTTTCTTTCATTTTAAATATTATTAACGGGTAAAATGCAATATCGCTGATATTGCTGTGCAATTCTTGAGTTGGTTATAGGCTGAGATATTGCTTTAGAGACCCATTATTGCCTGCTAGCGTGGATTGAGGTGTTAAATCTTCTATTATTTCCGGCATGTAGTGAACAGTGAATGTGTGGGTTTTAAAGTGTGCAGTGGTATTTTGTTCTATTGGAGCCCATTGCTCTTTTATTGTGTGTATAGGGTCCTAAGGCATATTAACAGCTTCTATTAATTATTTCTGTACATTTTTGCTATTTATATCAAGTGAGTGTGTCCCATTGCACTAACCCTAAATTTGCTACTGCGTAGCTCCATGCTGCCGCTGTTGGCATTTTCTAATTAATGTTTTTAATAAATGCAGACTTTGTGAATGAACTCAATTCATATTTTGTAACTGGTCTCTCGTCCTGGTTTGTTCTGGACACATACCGTACCCCGTTTCGATCCCTACAATCGTATGTAGTCAATGAAATCTGCACATATTTTTGTACAACTTGGGAAAAAGACTGCTCCTATAGCAACCGCAAGTGCATCTTATATTTTAACTGAAAACTATGTTAGTGGGAACACATTTGTCACTAATTTATCGGATAAGCGGATGCCCCACACCTTGCAAACCTCATTTCAGGAAACAACAAAAGCTAGTGAGCTACACGCTGAAAATCATTTGAAGAAAATGTAGATGGTGCAGCAAGGCCGGCCTGCTTGGTTCTTTCAGGGAATGATTGTAAAGATTTACAATAATATGTTTACACCATTTAATCTCTAACTAGGACGTTTTGGGGCCGATTGGGGGGGGGGGATTTCTCTGGACGAAGTACACACGGCAATACACTGGTAAGAGATAAGGAGGTTTAACCATGTATCAGCTAACTTAAATAGCTCACGATACTGTATTGTGTCAACAGTTAACTTTAGTAATATTGGATGTGGCGTTTTCTTGTGCGTGGTCTAAATGTTCCACCAAAACAAGGTCCATCCCGAGAACATTTTGCAGAGCCACCGTCGCTGCGGCCCAAAACGATTGTGATTGGTTTAAAGAAACTCTATCCCAGAATGCATCTATGGTAGGACCAGACCTTACTCTGCAGTGCTGTGGAGATTGGTCCGGCAAGGGAGACGGCTTGCTGCTGATTGGATTTTTTTAAAAACTTTCCCATAACAGACAAGGGCCAACATCACAAGACATCCTATTGTACAGTTTCAGCCATTCTTAATCTGATTATCAGGCTAGGATGTAGGTTCTAAAATCTTGGCGTAAAACCCCATTTAAAACTGGCTTTTTCATCACTTTTAACTGATTTACTGCCCTGCCTTGTTAATTATTGTTCATGTCATGGTGTCGTGAAGCAGAGAGTTATTATTTTTTTAAACTTTAATTTTTAATTTCACTGTAATTTCCCATTTTATTGGGATCAATAAATATCCATCTATCTTTCAAACATGCAAACAACAAAGGATTGACATTATAAACATGCAGCCATATTTTAATATTATTTTAAATACAATATGTGGACACTTAAAGTATCCCTAAAGGGCCTCCGAACAACATGTCTTTATTATTATACCACAGCACTGAAAGAATGGGCAGCTGTTAAATTTAATTCTGCCTCTAAACAAATAATAAGATACATGACCCACTTGTCTATTCATGCCTTTCTGTTATTATAGTGTGTTGTATGAAAATGGTCCTACATATATATTTTTTTTTACACATTTCTATTTTCTGTGCAAATTCGTAGACATACAGTGTGTTTGTGTGTGTGCACACACACATTGTATGTATGAAGACATCCACTTGGGAAATAAAACCACAATAGAGATGCTTTTAGTGCTGATATTGCATAAGTCAGCTGAGAGGGATTGATTACTGCAACAAAGATAAAAGCTTGCAGAGACACAACGATGAGCACTAAACACAGAAACCAAAGACATTAACGTCGTCAAACTGAAACCTAATAAAGACAAAGGGAATTTGTTCAGTCTGAACCAAAGTGGTGGATGGACGATAAAAATGTCAACCTGCTGGTAGCGGTCAAAGGTTTGGACATGCTCTCTCATTCACTTGAATAGGAAAGTGTGTCCAAACCTTTGACTGGTACTCTACATACATACACGGTCTGGATTCCATGATATATGTACAAAGTCTTGTGTAGATGGTGAGATATTCCACTGAATAAAACAGTTTGGCCTGTTAGTGGCACCAGCAGAGAAATCAGAGGATCACTAGTCTCAAATTGCTGGACCTCCAGCACTGTGAGATAAATTCTGGGCTAGAAGAAAAAGAAAACACTCTGGGTTGATTGCATTTCTTAAAAGTGTTCATATTCAGGTTCATAATTGTATTTAGAGGTTGTATCAGAATAGATTTACATGGTTTAATTTTAAACAAACACCATATTTTTGTTGTACCGCATGTTGCTGCAGATCCTCTTTTCACCCTGTGTGTTGAGCTCTCTGTTTTAGCTACAGAGTGAGGCATCTCACTTCTGTTCCATCTTTGTTTGGAGTCGCACATGCTCAGTACCTAGGTAAGGACTACTAGCCAGTCAGAAGCAGAGTATGAGGGCCCTGACAGTACCTAGGTAAGGACTACTAGCCAGTCAGAAGCAGAGTGTGAGGGCCCTGACAGTACCTAGGTAAGGACTACTAGCCAGTCAGGAGCAGAGTATGAGGGTCCTGACAGTACCTAGGTAAGGACTACTAGCCAGTCAGAAGCAGAGTATGAGGCCCTGACAGTACCTAGGTAAGGACTACTAGCCAGTCAGAAGCAGAGTATGAGGGTCCTGACAGTACCTAGGTAAGGACTACTAGCCAGTCAGAAGCAGAGTATGAGGACCCTGACAGTACCTAGGTAAGGACTACTAGCCAGTCAGAAGCAGAGAGTATATGAGGGTCCTGACAGTACCTAGGTAAGGACTACTAGCCAGTCAGAAGCAGAGTATGAGGGTCCTGACAGTACCTAGGTAAGGACTACTAGCCAGTCAGAAGCAGAGTATGAGGGCCCTGACAGTACCTAGGTAAGGACTACTAGCCAGTCAGAAGCAGAGTATGAGGGTCCTGACAGTACCTAGGTAAGGACTACTAGCCAGTCAGAAGCAGAGTATGAGGACCCTGACAGTACCTAGGTAAGGACTACTAGCCAGTCAGAAGCAGAGTATGAGGGCCCTGACAGTACCTAGGTAAGGACTACTAGCCAGTCAGAAGCAGAGTATGAGGACCCTGACAGTACCTAGGTAAGGACTACTAGCCAGTCAGAAGCAGAGTATGAGGGCCCTGACAGCACCTAGGTAAGGACTACTAGCCAGTCAGAAGCAGAGTATGAGGGCAAGCCACGGTAGCAGCTAGGTGAGCATTATAACGTGTGTTACAAAGTGATGCACGTTTGTCTCTGAAGTAAAGGCTGAACTACAATAGAGCTGTTTGGAGCAGTTTGTGAACAGTGTTTTCTGTTGGAGATGGTACGTCTATTTGGGGTGGACTTATGGGATTTTTCACTTTGTAAACCCATAACATGCACAAAAAATATATATAACAATAAAGGAAAGGGGAAAAGCCAACAAGCATAATATGAGCACTTTAAAGAAATCACAATTGTCTTGGGCGGCACTACGCTCCGGACGCAGAGACTGCGCAGGATGTTACGATGTATCCCAGAAATGTACTTTTGTTGATTCAGACTAGAAGATGCATCACATACCCTTCACCATGACCAGAGATTGTCATTGGGTACTTTCCACAAAATTGATCTCTCAATGCAAATCAAACTAGCTATTAAATTAGTTTAATTCCAAAGGCCAAGGAAACTTCATCAGGATGCATAGTATCCTGGATCCATGAGATAACTGGCCTTTAAAGATAAGAACAGAGGTGTATATATGTGTATATGCTCCCTATATTCTAAGGAAGAACATTTATTTATTTTTGAAAAATTATTCAGTCGCAGAGAAAATTTGTGTTTATAAAGTGCTCATATTCTGCTCATTTTCAGGTTCATAATTGTATTTCGAGGTTGTACCAGAATAGGTTTACATGGTTCCATATTAAAAAAAAACACCATATTTTTGTTGTACTGCACATTGCTGCAGATCCTCTTTTCGCTCTCTTTTAGCTCCAGAGTGAGACATCTCACTTCTATGCTATCTATGTTGGGAGTCGCACATGCGCAGTAGCTCGGTAAGATCCCATCCTGCCTTGTACTGACCAAAGTCAGTATCTGGGAGACTTCTTCTAGACGAGGGCCACTTGTGGAATACCTGCACAACAAGGACAGGAAGTAGTTCTTTTGGAAATTATGGTCAACTAGTGTGTGTTGCAGTGTTTTGCCTTTGAGAACAAGCTAGCATGCTAGCACCAGTATGCTACGGTTCTCCACCTCGTCTCGGCTAGTGACGTTAGAAAGCCGTGGAGATTGTGAACAGCTCACCTGGAGACTAAAGACAGCGGACATTCAGAAACTGGATCTCACTCAAAACAGCATGGGTAGTTTTTTTCCAAGTTTGTATGCGTGTGGAAGCACCAGAGACACAAAATAACACCCCAAATCCCAGAAACAGTGAATTTTTTTTTTCATAATATGGGCACTTTAAAGGTTGGGTTTTTCCAATTGTTTTATTTAAGGCATTAAGATAAATTTCAAAAAGATTAATTTTTTTATTCTTCTTTTTAGTTAACTTTATGTGTGTAAGTGTGTGTATATATATATAGTGTATATTTAAGTGTATGGCTAGATGCAGTTGGTAGCACTGATACTTTGACCTGAGAGAAACTAACCTGTATAACCACGCTGAGCCTGTGGAATTTATATGCTGAATTCTAAATGTTAGGAATAATATGATAACTAGAAGGGCACTAGGAGAGCACAGGCCTCCCCCAAGGCCATGCCCTAGCTTACAATGGTAACGAGAGGGGAAAACTATTTGTAATGATGCTGCAGCAGTGACAGCCTTCCTCCTCAGATACATGGACCCCAGAGGGCTGTTAGTCCAGTTTTCTGTTGTTGTCTTTTGAATAGAACCGCGTTTTACTGCTCTGTGTTTGTGTGGGTAGCTCAGTGGGGATAGAAAAGGCCACAAAAGGGGTGAGGGAGTAAATCAGGAGGAGAGGGATGAAATTATAGGAGGGAATAAGAAATACAGTCAGTCAGGCATGTGCATCTGTTGTGCCCCTGTCAAAGGGGTAAATGAATTAAACACACAGACACGATGTTGCTTCGCTCAAGTCTAATGGCAGATTTACAAGATGTATCAAGCCATGTATTTTTAATGTATGTCCCTTAAGCATCTCAAACTGTTTTGTAAGTAACAGTGAAACAGTATTTTCAATAAACAAAATATATCTTAGTTGCACAATAAGCTGCAAAATACCTTTGCAATACATTTATTATTAATCCAGAATTGTTACTACTCTCGTACTCTTCAGAAAAAATGTCCATCCATCGATTTTCATCAGCTTATCCAGAAGTATTCCAGATGTCTGTCACGAATGTGTCCTCTCTGAAAAATAACCTCCTTTTCTCCAGATATCATGCCTTTTCAATATGTGCCCACTTGAAAAAAAAAGCCTTACGTTTCCAAAGAAAGATCCACCCATTCTACAAAATTAACGTTTTTGTGTTTTAACTTTCCTAAAAGAAGCAACAAAACATCTTGTCTTAATACTTTCCAAAAAAGTCTTCTAAAATGTCCTGACAGTCAAGGTCCCACACTCACAAAGACACATACTGTACACATGCTGCGTCTTCTCATGTCAGTGCAGGTGAAATAATCAGTATGTTACACAGCAGAGTCATTAGCATAGATAGATTGCCAGGTTAAACTATTTGAATGTGATTGCGATACATGAGGAGCCCCAGGGTTGGGTGGGCGTGTGTGTGTGTGTGTGTGTGTGTGTGTGTGTGTGTGTGTGTGTGTGTGTGTGTGTGTGTGTTACAAACCAACAGAGACCTCCCCTCATGCCTCTCTGTCCCCTCACAGGATCACAACCTGCCTATTTGCATGCTCACTGACTGTAAAATTGCAAACTCCTATGGAATCAACTCTTAACTAAACACTTCTAATGATTTCACGTTAGAATCTGATTGGTAGGGCTTTTTTTTTTTCCTTTGGGGAGTTTAGTTTGGGGATCTGGCTTCAGGGAGGACTGGCTGTAAGCTATTACAGAAACCAAATTAAACCCTGAGACGTAGAGAGAGAAAAACCTCGAATAGGTGGCTTGAGGGTTTGTATGGATGTGGATGTCTTTGGGATTATGCAGGTACCTGTAGGAGGTTATAAATATTTGGAATCCCTTCCCCCCTCCGAAGTCTTATCCTCTGTCACTTCTGTTGCATTGGAAACTATTTGAATTTGTTATTCGATGCTTAACATCATTTCAATCTAGCTGGAACAAAGAAACTGGTTCACACTAGCAGACTTGAATGGAGGGGTGTAATTTCCATGTGGGCCTCTAGGGGGCACTGTAGGATATTTTTCTGCATAGCACAAAGGATAAGGTTATAGAAGTATGCTATAGAGCCTATATGATGCAGAGAGAGAGAACAAAAGAAAGGCAGAGGCATTCAAATGCTTTTCCTTTCTTCGCCTTCACAGCTCATTACTTCTCTTTGCTGAAAAACATTCACTTGAGAGCTGAACCAACTTCAAAGTTTAGCGCTGTTTCTCAGTTTGCAAGGAGTGTAAGCCGAAGGGCCTTTGTCCTTGTCCCTGTGCTGCATGTATGGGAATAGTACAATTCCAATAAAGCTACTGTACCTTCCTTTCTCTCTCTCATCTTTGTGCGCAGGCTATGTTTTCACCTAGTTTGTTTCAGTATGTTTCACATCTGAAAGGTTTTTACACACTGTTTGAACAAAAGGACGGAAATCTCTATATATGAGGAGAAGAATAAGTGACTCCAGCGCAGAGTCTACCTTGAACATGTAAAGAAATCCATGAACAAAGATATTACTACATATGATGCTTATGGAACTTGTGACCTTGAAGTTCTTGTGAAGTTTGACGGACATCTTCATGTGTCTCTGGGTGGTGTGCTGCTGCAGGGGTCAGTTGTCCCTGGTGGATAAATGAACGTAGCTAATGAAAAGACACTGCCAGATATAAATTATTTAGACATAAACGCCACAATACTTACTTACCTAACGTAATTGTGTCCACACATTTTACCTGTGCAAAGATGGCTGTTCTGGTGCATTCACTTGCACACAGTTTGAAAAAGGGGATACCAAATCTTTTGCTTACTTGTTTCTGCAACCCATTCTAACGTAAGCAATTAAAATAAGTTATAATAAATCGGAATAATCTTGTTGGATATGAGTGTTGGATATGGTGTAAGGAGTCGCTGCTAGCACCGCAGCAATAAAACACCTGAAACATATTTGTCATAATTCTGAACACAAACTACATAAAAAGCCAGTATTCAACCCTCATGTTGTCCTCATGTTGTCCTCATGTTGTCTTCATGTTGTCCTCGGGTCAAATTGACCCGTTTTCCTATATCAATGTTCTTTTTAATTCCCCAAAATAACATGATTGATTCCACCCAACGCTCTTTGCCAAGTACAAATCTCTACTTTCATTAATTTTGGGGCGTCTTATTCAATTTTATAGCATTGTAAAACAAATGGAAGTGTTTTTGAAATAGTATTGAGTGAAAGTTGACATATTCCAGTCTGTGATTATCATCAACATCCATTCCTTTAATTTTAGTCTCAATAATTCCTAATTTCTGCTTTTCTAACTCAAACATTAGGTATAATTTCCTATAAATGAGGTTTATTGACCATAAATTCCAAAAAGAACTGAAAAAGTTAATAAGTTAGTGGTACGTAGTGTTAAACATAAAAAAAGTGACAAACATTGAAAAAGTGTTAAAAAAAGGGACAAAAGCATAAGAAAAAGTTAAAAACATTGATAAAGAAAATATCAAAAGTTTTGATTTTCAATTTTGACGGGAAGACCACACGAGGGTTAAATCATGGAGACCATTAGTAACACTTTAAGTGTAGGCTCTGTTGTAAAGGTGACAATGCCAGCATGTAAAGCACCACCAAAACCATTTGTCATTCTTAACGGAGTAGCATAGTGTTAGCCACGATGCTAATGGCATTAATAACCAAACCACATGGGGCTACTATTGCTAAAACTAGTATCACAACTATTTTAGGGGTTTATAAGCAATCTGTTTTCTTAAACATGTCCTGTTCATGAGAATACAGATGTTCATATATGAAGTTGATGCAGATTCTGACAGCTGGATTAACATCAGCTGTCTACATAAAGGTCCTATAAGTTTAAGCTGTGACGCAGATAGGAAACAAGAACGAGCTAATTTCTGACAACAGAAGCATTTTGAGTGTGTGTTGTTAATTCAAGTTAAAATACTAATGTTACTCAATTTTTCTACCATAAGGTTAGCTTCATGCCCGTGATTTGTTTGATCTTAACGCATATCAAAGAGATCTGTAAATCCCCTCTCGGGCTGAAAAACAGCTACGCTGTGTGTGTGTGTGTGTGTGTGTGTGTGTGTGTGTGTGTGTGTGTGTGTGTGTGTGTGTGTGTGTGTGTGTGTGTGTGTGTGTGTGTGTGTGTGTACAAGTGTTTTCCACACTGTCTCTTGTTTCACAGTCTCTAGAGATCTCTCTTTCTGACTACAGACTTCTGAAAGTACATTTACATATGTACAAACTTTAGATTCTGGTACGATTTCCTTTTGAAGAGACTCTACTATTTATCGTATATTATCTTATTCCCCTTTCTTCCATTTTGTTGCATGGATGGCACAGTTGGTCAGTCGTTCCACTACTTTAGTCCAGACTGAAATATCTCAAAAACTACTGTAATTAATTACAATGCAGCAGACCTGCTAAGTTCTATGTTTGATATGCTTGATATATAAATACATTAGAATTGACTTCAGGATAATGTTATCCTTCAACTGCTCATGGAGCATGAACATCAATTTTAAAATCACATCTCCAAATGGCATTAAAATGTGGCCTGCAATTGTTGAATTAGCTGGCTGTAGGCGGTTAATCAGATCAAGTGACCACATGCCACTAGAAGCTTCAAAAAACATAAATAACTGTTGGCAAATACGTGATTTTATTCTAAAATGTTAATTTGTTTCTGCATATCCAAACCCACAGTACCACTAGTTCCACTAACAAGGACAATCAGTTAGAAAAAGCTCAAACTAATGAAGCATACATTTGAATAATACAGCAGTGCAGGGTTTAATAGAGGGCTTATAGGGATCTTTTGCAATTGTAAGGTCCTTGTTGGCTGCTCTAAAGCCTTTGTGATGTTCATGCATTTGCCATATGCCCGCAAGAACCGTTTAAACCCTCCTGCCTACAGTTAAACTATTAATAAGATAACACACTCCTTGGGCAGGATTTTAATTAGCTGTGAAGCAACTCCCCCAAATTTACATGCAAATGACTACTTTGGTGGTGGAAATGATATTCAACGGGTTGAGAAATGTCACCTGTTAGGATGCCACTGGGATTTCCCCTCAAAGCGATTCGAGTCCAACGTTGGGTTGATTCCTCTGTTTCCCTGCCTGAGTGCCTGGAGCCAGTGTTGGGAACACTGTGTTTTCAGTGACAGCTAGCTAACAAGGGGGCCTTGGTAGCCGCCACTGCTCCATGCTCAGCCTGCCTGTACATAGGGGAGCACCTGGGGTCATGGATGAATATTTCAAAGCACTTCCAAATCAAATTAGTTGTGACCTTGGAGTACACAGGCTCGTGCCCGATGAAGCCTGAAAAGAGCCTAATTTGGTTTCAAAGACCTCCTGTGCCATACAAATGCCTGGGAGGGATCCCTAATGCATGACACATTATAGAAACATCTCTGCAACCACCAAACCCCTTTTCCTGTTTCTCTATTTCTCAAACTGTACTCTGCAGAGAAATAAAAACATTGTGTGAAGAATATGAAAAGAAAAGGATGGAGGGGGGGGGAGGGGGGGATCAAGAGATGGAGTTAAAGGTTAAAGGTTTGAAAGGATGATGGAGGCCTGGTTGTGGTTTGTGTGTGTGTGTGTGTGTGTGTGTGTGGGCACTGCTGAAAAATAATAAGTAAATACCGTGGCATCAGTATATTTACTCTGTGCTTAACCCTTGTGTTGTCTTCCTGTCAAACATGAAAAAAAACATTGCTTTTTCCGACATTTGTCACTTTTTCAATGCTGTTATTATATACTGCATATTCTATTTTCCTTGCATGTACTGTACTGTTACAGTCAAAGTCAAAGGCCACTAGCCAGTCTTAAGTACCCTGCAGATGGGACGTAGTGCAGGGGAGGTGGGGGCAGCCATAATGTGTTTCCTCCACTGGAAAGGTTAAGAGGCTACTGGTTAATTTGTGGCAGTTCACGTGAACCAGAGTGTGATGACTCTACAGGATGAACAGAGGCTGTAGGACGCATGGGACGTGTGTGTGTGTGTGTGTGTGTGTGTGTGTGTGTGAGTGTAAGGATGAAGGCAGGGCAGCAGCTGTGAGACTCTATTTCCCTCCATTTGTCTCCTTAACGGCCTCGCCTCAGGCCACCGCTGCAGAATGGATTGTACATTCTGACAGATTCCTGCTGAATGTGTGTGTGTGTGTGTGTGTGTGTTTTAATGCAGTAGTGCCCTGTGGCAATATTTTATTTCAACGCTACATCTTCTTCGGCGAGGAGTGTCTTATCCTGTGTGTGTGTGTTTGTGTCTGTGCGTGTTTCCCCAGCTTTGTTCATTGGTGTCAAACTAGTCTTGACAAAAGTCAAAAGCTTAACATGAATTAATTACCCAATGGTAATTAACCCACAACGGAACACGGAGTGTGTATATACACTTCGGTTTGTGACATTGATAGCCACGCGTGTGTTGTACTTAGTTAGCTTGTACTACAGCAGTTCGTTGGCGGGTGTCCAATGTCCAAGATTATACCTTCCGAGTTGCACATTCAACAATTTGAACTGGTTCCAGAGGCACATCATTATTTTAAATCCATTAAAATTGTGCAATTACAAATTGTTGACTATTCTCCCTTATATATTCTGATCTATGGAAACAATAGATTATAGATAATGTTTTTAAATTAAAAGATAAAGACAGGGAGTAGTTGTTGTGCTTGGGAGCAAAGAGTTTGATCGGTAATCTGCATGAATAACTCGGGTGATAGGGAACAAAGGACTGTGATAAAACAATACTTGCTTCCTATGTTTTTCCAAAATGTGGCTTCACCTCGTGGTCAAATCCAGCTCTAAGCATCCATTATCCAATATTGCACTGAGCAGCAGATATGCAGATGCACCAATAATGGCCGGGCCACAGACTGTTTGCTCAGCAACTTCATGGAGTCATATTCTGAAAGCACTCTGATTGTTATTGGCTTCTGATTGAGTCCAACAGGATACACGCTGCTGTCCTCTGGGTCTCTGTGCTTGTAAGTGTGTGTTCTTAAAAAACTATAAATCAACAACAGCTCATTAGTGTAGATTCCCCAACAGGAAAACCTACTGACCATTTGGATGCTTGCCAGAGGTGTACAAATAGACAATGCTGTGATATTGACAATCAGTCTGTTTTTTAACATTTGTGTCATAGAAGGAGGGGGGTGGGGTTTGAAAAATGAAAGTTAATAGAAAAGGAGAGATGGAAAGAAATAAAGGAAGATATATAGAAGAGAAATTAAATTTCCTCTGAGGGGAAAAAGGAAATTGGTGTGTTGAGGTAAAAATGATTGAGCCATGACCTTAGCTTGAGGAATGTTTAATTTGGGAAACAATGTGTGTGTGTGTGTGTGTGTGTGTGTGTGTGTGTGTGTGTGTGTGTGTGTGTGTGTGTGTGTGTGTGTGTGTGTGTGTGTGTGTGTGTGTGTGTGTGTGTGTGTGTCTGACTGAAGCAGCCATGATAAATTGCCCTCAGTAGCTATACCACCTGTGGCCTCTAGATGCTACTACAAGTTGTAGTTGCTCTACAAGTTTCTTCCTGTAAAATCCAAACATAACATGTGGCTTTGTTTTTTTTTTGTTTGAGTCAGGATGGAGAAAGATTTGGTTGGGGGCGGTGCAGTTAATCTCCTACTTCTCCACGCAGAAGACTCGGGGGACCACGCCACATAACATTACTCAAAGGAACCCCACTCTCTCCATACCTCCTGCTGTACTGGCCCTCTTCTTCATCAATGCTCGGAAGAACTACTTCCTGTCTTTGGATGTCTTTGCTCACTCAGATTATGTCCCCCTGAAAAAGGAGCTTTTTAAAAAGACCATTTTTGTTGAAAAACAAAGGATGAAAAGGAATAATTAAAATAAATACTAAAAACACTATTGGATATTTTTTTAATCACATAATCCTGATTTAAGAAGTAGAATAAAAATCTGATATCTTCTCAT
Organism: Etheostoma perlongum; assembly: GCA_026937815.1. NCBI lineage: Eukaryota > Metazoa > Chordata > Actinopteri > Perciformes > Percidae > Etheostoma > Etheostoma perlongum. The sequence continues at coordinate 3,292,953 of CM049379.1, read as the reverse complement.
TTTGACTTGATCTTGTGTCATTTTCATTCCTTACATGTGCAATAAACACTAAATATTCATTATATTTAAATATAATTGTACCGGCCTTTACCTCATCTGCATTTGTTTTATCTTTCTGTAAGCCTTATGCTGCCTTATTGCAAAATAATGTGTCCTTGGACAGTTGGACCTAAACCGAACTGGACATGAATGCGTCCTTGAAGAAAATAATTTTGTGCATGTGTGTCAGAATAGACGATAATTTACATTTCTGTTTCTATATTCAAATAGTTGTTTAAAAAAAGACCAAAGCAGCTACGCTTAAACACTGGAGGAGGGAGAAATTAAGCCCAACCATGTTTGTAATAAAAGTTATATCCATCCAAGCAGATTTTTTACCAGATGGGTGATGATAAACTATTTCACTGTTGCAAACCCCGTTACACAATAAGAATGGGATAAAAGAGGTTTAACATTTCGGAGTTTCAGCTGGACAGAGAACAAAGTATTTAGGTTTTAATCACATATTTATTCTTTTAACTGTTAGGTTCCTGGTCTCGATAATGTTTCAATTACCTTCCTTTTAATTTATCTTGTTTGTAGCATAAACATGTAAATATGATCAGACTTGAACTAATTATTTGGTCCATAATTTTAACTGTAACCGCCATATTTGCAGAAAAATACTGAGAACATGACTTTATTGCCTCCACATATATTAATTCAGGGATCTGTTATCCATCCATCGCTCACTCTGACTCTCCTCTTCCTTACTCTTACTTTTTCTCCACTTTGACTTCCCTGGCAGTAAATTACGGTCCAATTAACCTTTCTCTCTCACTTCTTCCCACTTGGAGATTGAAACAATTAAAGACAGTGTGTTCCTGACAGACACATGGCACCGCTCCTCTAATTTGATTACTGTGAAGATAAATGGGCAGTAGGGACCCGAGGGGATTCTTTAAACCACGAGTACCCTGGTTTTAGTAGTGCTGCCTCAGACAGGTGGGCCACATCACCACAGGAGATGCCAGGACATTAGTAACAGTTTATCTATCCATCTATCCATCCATCCATCCATCCATCCATCCATCCAGTATTTCTACACAATATGTCTCGGGCTGTGCGGGGAGGCAAATTTGGTTGCTTAGTCTCTGTTATTGCAAAATGTAGTCTATATCCACGACATTTGACTTCTGGGATTTCACCGGGAAATTCATTCATTTCATTCATTTCCTTGTATTGCTTATCTCGAACAAGCATCAATGTTAATAACGAAAGAAGAATACCGAAATAAAGAAGGAGCAGGCGGAAGCAAATAGGTTATTTGGTCCTGCCCCTACTTTACAATATCATATTATTACAAAACAAATATATATGCAAATACAGCATACAATCTTTCAGGTCTTACAATAACTTACAACAATATACAATACAACAATGCCTTTACATTACAATTCCATTTCTATGTTTTGGTCTATTCTTTTCTGTATTGTGTACGTGTGTTTTACCAAAAAGTAGAGTCATTGAATAAATGCACTTTGTAGTGCTTTTACTTTGTACTTTGCAGTATTTAACTGTGTGTGTGTGTGTGTGTGTGTGTGTGTGTGTGTGTGTGTGTGTGTGTGTGTGTGTGTGTGTGTGTGTGTGTGTGTGTGTGTGTGTGTGTGTGGGTATTACTGCAGTGCAGTTAGCCGTTAGAGTCTTAATTACCCTACTGGGTTGTTAGAGGCTTGATCGGTGTGATCCTGACCTCACACACACACACACACACACACACACACATCTAGTATTTGCCCAAGGAGATGATATTGATAACTGTTATAGTAATGGTGTCAGAGTTAGTGCCCACTCAATTCTCTCACCTCAGGGCTCCATGTCTCTAATATATGTGTGTGTGTGTGTGTGTGTGTGTGTGTGTGTAGAAACGTTGGGTTTCTACATGTCTGTACTCGGTTGAGGTCGATCTAATATTGATGTGTCCTTTGGCAGTGTGTGTGTGTGTGTGTGTGTGTGTGTGTGTGTGCATGTCTCTGAGCACGGAGGCTGGGGAGTTGCTGAGACTGCTTAATTGGGATTTTAGCACCACTCAAACATATGGTGTTTGGGGGAGGGGGGAGGGTACATGTTTTTGTAAAGTTATTAGCTGTTCCTAATTTTCCTTTCTATTTAACGTAACCTTTGAAACATGGCCCGTTACAAACTGCATGCAAAATCAATGATTTGGATGTTAAAAATAATAATGATATGGGACACATTGGGACGTGTGCGATGTAACCTTTTATTGAGCCCAGATCACTCAAAGAGTTCATTTCCATGGCAACAAAATGCAATACTTAGTGTACCAGATTTCTATAGTAACCACTCACTGCGTTAAAAGGGACCGGAGAGGGTCAGAGCAGCATGGTTATTAATTCAGGGAAAAGGACTGACTGAACTCCAACATTCAATATTAATGTAAATGTCACAGCTGAAATAAACAGCTCTGCAGCTGCAGCAGTGAACATGTGTTATTACTCTGGTTACAACACATGAATGTAATGTGTTAATTTGCATATGTAAAGTTACCAATTGACTTTTAAAACCCATTTTATTATGACAGATGTTTTGCTGCTGCTGCATATTTCAGGGTTCTGACTCATCTGACACAGCTTGTATCATGAAGAATTGAACAATTTTTAGGATTTGCAGTCGTCTGGGGGGGAAAAGGTTAGTTGTACATGACTTACTACATTTGGAGGATTGTTCTCCTGCATGGTTATTAGAGGGAGCCGATGAATAGAGTCAATGGATTAGACTAAAACATGACGGAGGGAGAGGCACGCCAGCTGTTCTGCAAGAAAATATGATTTGCTTCCCATTACAGTCAGCTTTTATTATCCAATAATATTGGTCTTGTGAAAATAACCAAATTAATGGAACTGAAGAAACATTCATGCTCATGTTCCTCAAGGCCAACCTTTTCCGAACAAAAATAAATCCATTAAACATGGAAAATTGATAAGGAAATGTTAATGCTGCAGTCTTTATTCAACTGAATACAAACTATGTCAAATTAAATGTAGATTGTTTATTTATTTCATCTCATGAAATCCTAAATCATTTAAAGATCCCGTATTATGCTCATTTTCAGATTCATATTTAGGTTCGGCGTTCTACTAGAACATATGCTTTAATGTTCAAAAAACACTTTATTTTTATCATGATGTCTGTATGAATGCTCCGTTTTTAGACCCTGTCTCTTTAAAGTCCAGTCCGCTCTGATTGGTCGGCGTGTCTGATGTCTTCTCGAGTTTAATTTGTTGAAAAAAGTTCTAAAAGATTTTTTTAACTTTTGTGTTTCCAAGAACAACAATGTGTTTTACTTTAAAATGCCTCTGCTAATATCCCTCATGTTGTCCTCATGTTGTCTTCATGTTGTCTTCATGTTGTCTTCATGTTGTCCTCATGTTGTCCTCATGTTGTCCTCATGTTATCTTCATGTTGCCCTCATGTTGTCCTCATGTTGTCCTCATGTTGTCCTCATGTTGTCCCCATGTTGTCCTCATGTTGCCCTCATGTTGCCCTCATGTTGTCCTCATGTTGTCCCCATGTTGTCCTCATGTTGTCCTCATGTTGTCCCCATGTTGTCCTCATGTTGTCCTCATGTTGTCCTCATGTTATCTTCATGTTTCCCTCATGTTGTCCTCATGTTGTCCTCATGTTGCCCTCATGTTGTCCTCATGTTGTCCTCATGTTGTCCCCATGTTGTCCTCATGTTGTCCTCATGTTGTCCTCATGTTGTCCCCATGTTGTCCTCATGTTGTCCTCATGCTGTCCTCATGTTGTCCTCATGTTGCCCTCTATCAATGTTCTTTTTAATTCCCCAAAATAACATGATTGATTCCACCCAACGCTCTTTGCCAAGTACAAATCTCTACTTTCATTAATTTTGGGGCGTCTTATTCAATTTTATAGCATTGTAAAACAAATGGAAGTGTTTTTGAAATAGTATTGAGTAAAAGTTGACATATTCCAGTCTGTGATTATCATCAACATCCATTCCTTTAATTTTAGTCTCAATAATTCCTAATTTCTGCTTTTCTAACTCCAACATTAGGTATAATTTCCTATAAATAAGGTTTATTGACCATAAATGCCAAAAAAACTGTAAAACTAAAATAATTAAGTTAGTGTTACGTAGTGTTGAAAACGTCAAAAAAAGTGACAAACATTGAAAAAAAATGGGCCAAAAAAGTAAGTAAAAGTTAAAAACATGAATAGATCGCGTCAACAAAACTTTTCAGTTTCAATTTTGACGGGAAGACAACACAAGGGATATACTGCATTTCTACAGTGTCTACATTAGTCTGTGTAATATTTATTGAGGAAATGTTGTAAAAAGCAACAAGTGATAGAAACCTCAGCTCATTTCTCTGTGACGGAGCAGTTTCACTGAGGACAGTTGAAAGGACAGAGACTGACTGACTCTAATCATGAACACGGGACTTGGTGGTGCTTCAGTTCTACTCTCATATCACTGTCCCATTTCCTCCGTCAGCTGTGTATGAAACCCTGGAATGAAGACAGGAAGAAAAGACTTTGCTCATGTTAGTTTATTCATCAGGTAAAGCTGCAGTTGGTTCACACATCCCATCAGGAAAGTCTGCTCAAAGACTCTCGTTCAATGGTTTCATCGACACATTCACTTCATCCACACAGTCACGCAGTTACAACCACAATCCCAGCTATGTAAGAGAGGAGAATGACTTATTGGTTATGATTATGATAACAACATCTGGTCCACCCAACTAATACATGTAAATCTATCGATTTCTTTACAAATGTCCACAAAGAGGACAGCGTGTGCAGGATGAAGGAGATCTGGTGCTTTCTCTCTTCAGAGCCATGCAGTGGAAGAGAAACTATGTGATTTCTATTTGGCCCGTCCCACATGGGATTACAAGACGCCGCTGTTTACCAGACATCTTCCTGTCCCGCAGATACATAACGTGGAGAAATACATGAAGAACAACCAGCAGCTGATATCTACAGATCATCTCAGGAAAGATCTTTTTTAACAAATCAAAGGTAAAATAACAGATCTCAACTGAGCTCGTTGAGAGCTGCTGGGGCTCCCCGAATGATTTTCTCAACAAACACAAACATCTCATCACTTCTAAACCTCAATACAAGCAAATAAATGTCAAAATAATTTACAAAAATGTTTAGAAAAGAAAAGAAATGTCAAAAAAAGTGTCAAAAAATGTTTATAAAAGACAAAAAAAAAATAGAAAAACACACACAAAACGTGGAAACACGTGAAAAACATAAAAAATAGAATGACAACAATCAGCTGTCAGCAACAAACATGGAGACTAAATAAGACGAAGACTTAAAACTCAGAATTTAACCCTTAAATGACTTCTGTCTATTTCAATTTACACAACTCAGCAGAGTCTCCAGGAGACAAAGACAAAAAACCATAAAACCTTAGTCCAACATAGAGGGGCTGAGTGAACGTGGTCTGGACTCTGTGGAGGAGAGTCATGGTTTCAGACGCTGTAGAAGGACAGCACTGTGATCCAAACACTCCTACTCTGGAGGACTCAGGACCTAAGACGAAGAGTTTGGACATTGTTGGACCAAAATGTACACTCACCGGCCACTTTATTAGGTACCCCAAACGGGTTGGACCCCTTTTGCCTTCAGAACTGCCTCAATTCTTCGTGGCATAGATTCAACAAGGTGCTGGAAGCATTCCTCAGGGAGTTTGGTCCATATTGACATGATGGCATCACACAGTTGCCGCAGATTTGTCGGCTGCACATCCATGATGCGAATCTCCGTTCCACCACATCCCAAAGATGCTCTATTGGATTGAGATCTGGTGACTGTGGAGGCCATTTGAGTACAGCGAACTCATTGTCATGTTCAAGAAACCAGTCTGAGATGATTCCAGCTTTATGACATGGCGCATTATCCTGCTGAAAGTAGCCATCAGAAGTTGGGTACATTGTGGTCATAAAGGGATGGACATGGTCAGCAACAATACTCAGGTAGGCTGTGGCGTTGCAACGATGGTCAATTGGTACCAAGGGGCCCAAGAGTGCCAAGAAAATATTCCCCCACACCATGACACCACCACCACCAGCCTGAACCGTTGATACAAGGCAGGATGGATCCATGCTTTCATGTTGTAGCGCCAAATTCTGACCCTACCATCCGAATGTCGCAGCAGAAATCGAGACTCATCAGACCAGGCAACGTTTTCCAATCTTCTATTGTCCAATTTCGATGAGCTTGTGCAAATTGTAGCCTCAGTTTCCTGTTCTTAGCTGAAAGGAGTGGCACCCGGTGTGGTCTTCTGCTGCTGTAGCCCATCTGCCTCAAAGTTCGGCGTACTGTGCGTTCAGAGATGCTCTTCTGCCCACCTTGGTTGTAACGGGTGGTAATTTGAGTCACTGTTGCCCTTCTATCAGCTCGAACCAGTCTGGCCATTCTCCTCTGACCTCTGGCATCAACAAGGCATTTCCGCCCACAGAACTGCCGCTCACTGGATGTTTTTTCTTTTTCGGACCATTCTCTGTAAACCCTAGAGATGGTTGTGCGTGAAAATCCCAGTAGATTAGCAGTTTCTGAAATACTCAGACCTGCCCTTCTGGCACCAACAATCATGCCACGTTCAAAGTCACTCAAATCACCTTTCTTCCTCATACTGATGCTCGGTTTGAACTGCAGGAGATTGTCTTGACCATGTCTACATGCCTAAATGCACTGAGTTGCCGCCATGTGATTGGCTGCTTAGAAATTAAGTGTTAACGAGCAGTTGGACAGGTGTACCTAATAAAGTGGCCGGTGAGTGTATAACTGTTGTTGTTACAAAATAACGCCCAAGATTTGTCATTTCGTCCAAATAAACATTCCAACCTCCCCACTCTGCTGATATTCTTGTATGCGACTGCTACATAAACGTCTCCTCTCCTCTCCACCTCCCAGTAACAACGTCCAGTCAGACTCTCTCTACTCAGGACCTGACGCAAGTCAGTGAATCTGTCTGGGTGACTAGAATAAGACTGATGTTCCCACATTACTGTTGCTTTCCTGTTCCCCTCAGATAATAACAGACGTGTGTTTGCTGTGTTTGGATCCAGTGTGATTTCACGTGAATATTGTAAGAATCCAGCTCTGGTCTTGGGCTCTGGTTGTGGCAGTAAAACGTCCACTTCAGTCCCTGTCAGTGAGACAGTTGTCCTCTTCTCTCTCAGGACGTCCTGTAGTTTATCTCTGAGCTCTGACACGGCCGCTGTCACGTCCTCAAAGCAGCTCAGAGGACAGATCTGGATGCTGGATGCTGATTGGCTGAGTGGTGCCAGTGAGGGGTAGTTGTGTAGAAACTGGTTGTGATCCTCTGTGTGTGAGAGCTTCTTCAGCTCAGCGTCTTTCTTCTTCAGCTCAGCGTCTTTCCTCTTCAGCTCAGTGATCTCCTGCTCCAGCTTCTCCTGAAGCTCTCGGACTCGACTCACTTCCCTTTCCTGCTGGGATCTGACCTGCTGCTTCACATCAGAGCTTCTTTTCTCCAGGAGACGGATCAGCTCAGTGAAGATCTTCTCGCTGTCCTCCACTGCTTCATCAGCAGAGAGATTGATGGCCTCCGCCTGCTGTTGAAGCAGCTTCACATCTTTCTCTCTGTCCTGGATTCTCTGCTGGATGTTGAGTCGACTCCCCTCGAGCTCTCTCTGCCTCTCAGCTCTCTCTGCTGCAGCTGAGACTGTGTCGTGGCCTCTATGTTTCTCCATTAAGCAGATATAACAGATAAGCTGCTGATCAGTACGGCAGAAAATCTTCATCACCTCATCATGGCGAGAGCAGACGTTCTCCTGGAGCTTCTTCGACGGCTCCACCAGCTTGTGTTTCTTGAATGTCTCTGATTCAAAATGAAGCTGAAGATGTTTCTCACAGTAAGAAGCCAGACATTGCAGACAGGACTTGATGGCTTTGAGTTTCCTCCCGGTGCAGACATCACAGGCCACATCTTCAGCTCCAGCATAGCAGTGATCAGCAGGAGCAGCTTGGAGTCCAGTCTTCTTCAGCTCCTCCACTAAATCTGCTAACATGGTGCTTTTCAGCAGGACAGGCCTCGGTGTGAACGTCTTCCTGCACTGAGGACAGCTGTAGCTGTACTTACCATCCTCTCCATCCCAGTGGCTTTTAATACAGTTCATGCAGTAGCTGTGTCCACAGGGAGTAGTCACCGGATCCTTCAGTAGATCCAGACAGATGGAACAAGAGAAGGTTTCTGGTCCAGCTGAACTCCTCTCTGCGCCATCTCACCTCTCGCTCAGTGACAACGACTGTCTGAGTCTCACTTCCTGAGAAGTGAGACTAGTCTGAGCTCTGATGTAAAAACATCATGTGATTGGGAGGAGTTATCAAGTTCTGCTGCATTCCTGGACAAGGAGCAGTTTGAGAGAGATACTGGGTGTGTTACATACCCAAACTACCATTAGTATGACAATAAACATAATACATAATAGTATGACTTACAGTACGCCAAGAATCGTCCTATGCACCCGGTCACATTCTGCAGTATACAAGCCAGCGTGATTTCTGACCCACAATCCTCTGTGCAGCATATCTGAGCAAGAGGCTCAAAGTTCAAGGTGTGATGTTATCCCAGAGTCTGATGTGCCGACTGTCTGCAGACTGGATTGCAGTCAGCAGGATGTACTTTGTAAGAGCAGCTGCAGTTTGTACTAAAAGTAAAAAGAAAGAGTTTGTGATGAGGAACAGAGATCATTTCTCATTTAAAAACCGCTGACTTGAATTCTGATAGTCTGAAAACTGAATAGTCAGCTTTGAATATTTGATACAATATATAATAAATACATCTCAAAAGGCTGCGACACATCGCGAAAGACTCCGAGTTTTTTGTGTTAGATGAAAGTAAAAATCAGTAGAAAACTGCACTTTAAAATGTGACTGTCATTCTTTTTAAGTGCTGCCGTTTATATTCTAACCCGTGTTCACTTTATTCAATAAAAGAATGTAGGAAATGATTTTCTTTCATGTGTTTAAAATTCAACAAGCAGTGTGTTGTACAACGTTTTTAGCAAAATACTGAAAGCAGCAGAAATGTAGGACTTTATTATTATCGCAAGTAATATCGTTATTATCGCGATATTCAACAACAAATCACATCTTCTCCTCATTTTGTGCAGCCCTGGTGTTTGTTATGATACTCAGGAAGGATTCAGGAGCGGACCCGGAGTAAAGAGATCAGGCAGGATTTATTGAGTTAACTGGGTGAGCCAAAGGGTTGGGGTGGATGTGAGGAAATCCAGGCTTGACGGAGCACAGGTGATGGTGCGTCGAGGAGCGGTCAGGGCGGGCAGACAGGCTGGCGGGCTGAGAGCAAACAGGCAGGTGGGTCTTTAGACAGGCAGGCAGATAGGCTGGCAGGCAGGCAGATAGGCAGCGAGTAGGCACAAGGAGAGCACTATGGAGGAACCAGAACAGATCGTTAGCAAAAAGACAAAAGTACTTGACAAACTATACAGAGGCCGAAGCGTAATACCAGGTGTGGTAATCTGATGAACTGGCGAAGAGTGGGAGCAGAACCAGAGGATATAACAGGGAGAGTGATGAATGATGAGCCACAGGTGTGAAGCACTGCCAGCGGAGATGAGCCTGCAGAACACGCCCACACAAACAAAACAGACAAGGCTGACGGGGACAATGGGAAGGGAACAAACTGAGAACACAAGGAAGGGAGGAGACAGCAGGACAAAACCCTAACAGTGTTAGGTTCAAAACCTCAAGTCACAAGTACACACGGACACGCACGGTGTGTTTAGTGCTTTGCAAAGGGGAAGAGCACTGAAATCATTCAGCAGTCTTCCAAAGCACTCTTCCCGTGCTCTGCCTTTTTATTGGAGTTGTGTACATGGGCGTAGACACAAAGTTGTTTTGCATAACTTCTGAGTAGTAAATCACATTCTTTGCTTCACCATTGGTGCCGTTGCTGTGCACAAAGTTTAGGACATGAGCAGAAATCTTGCTCAAACATCTGAAATATTACAGTCCCAGGGGTTTATTAATTCATTAAAATGAAATCAGGTGTCATTGAGGTGAATAATTGTCATATGCACATTTAAGGAGGTTCGATCCAAAGGAGAATAAATAGATGAACGCAATACAGAGAGAGTCTTACTGCAATGTATTCCATTATGTATTTATATTTTGGATTTATATTTGGATTGTCCTCTATGTTTCCCTTTACATAAATATATTTCCAGCATAAATTGATTCAGAAAAAGCTGCATACAACTTCACCAGAATGCAGGAAATGAAGTGTTTAATGCTAACCATGTTATCAGAGAGGTGTAGTAACGAGTTACATTTACTTGAGTAAGTTTTTGAAAAAATTGTACTTCTAGGAGTAGTTTTAAATCACTATACTTGTACTTGTACTTGAGTAGATTAGTGAAGAAGAAGCTGTACTCTTCCTCCGCTACATCAGGCTACAATGAGCTCCTTACTTTTCTTTTTACCTCTTTGGTATTCTACATCATCGTTTTTACCCCAGCGTACGCCTCATTATAATGAGAGAGAGAGAGAGAGAGAGAGAGAGAGAGAGAGACTTCCGCTGAAGGCTCTACCACGTGACTGTGTTCCACCAATCAAACGTTGTCGTGCAGTCACGTGACCATACTCGATCTCAGCGGCGGGACAGGTTAGCTTTACAGTCGTAACAAAACAAAGATGTCAGAATCAACCGTCGCCAAGGCAACGCAGACCAGGAGGCCTCATAGTGAAAGCATGGTTACCTTTTAGTAAAGTGGAAACAGCAGCTACATTGTGCTGCGTTTAGTGTCGACCAAAACAATCGGACATGTGAGCGTTCAACAACTCAACATCTAACCTGAGGAGACGTAGCGGTAGTTTGAGTTGTTGCTGTGGAGAGGTGGATGTTTGTCTTTTAGGTTACATACAGTATGTTTAACATGCAGTATCCATTCAAATTTGATGTTACAAGTCTCTCAATTAAGCAATTTAGTAATTAATAAATTAATTTTAATTTATGTTATTGATTGGATGAACTATAATTTGCCTAAAGATGATTATTTTGTATTTTTGTCGGTCTGATTGATGCTTGTGTTAAGAAATAAATCAGACGTTACTCAACAGTTACTCACTCCTCGAGTAGTTTTTTCATCAAGTACTTTTTTACTCTTACTCTAGTTTAATTATTATGATGACTACTTTTACTTTTACTTGAGTCAAATTATTCTGAAGTAACAGTACTTTTGCTTGAGTACAATTTTGGCTACTCTACCCACCTCTGCTTGTCAACAAAATTTGCTGCATGGTTTTCAGGAAATTGGCAAAAAACTGTGAAAAATGTCTCGTAGATTTGAATGTGAAATGTTGGGGAAGTGGGCCAGCATGGCTCCAAACGCCCCCCTCTTTACTGTCAAAAAAACAAAGTACAAACCAGGACCTTTAAGGAACCAAAACTTGTCTCTGGGGTGGTACCCTCAAAGGGACATTGTTGTACCTTGAATAAGAGGATCCTATTTGTACCTTACCTGTTTGTTTTTTTTCTAATGGCTGCAGAGTGGCGGGGTTGCCCTGCGCCCGGCCTCCGTCCTCCGTCCTCCTGCAGCTCTGACTCACTCTCATTAAAGTGCAGCCACAGCTGCTAAACTCCTGACCTCCGATGGCAGTCACGCTACAGTTGGGCCGTGGTCAAAGCAGGGCGTTCACCGAGTGTGTGCAACGGGCTCCGGGTAGTGTCTGTTCACTGTGACACCGAGTCCAGCTAATGCTGGGAGACGTGTACAGCTCTCCACCCTTATTTTATTATTCAGCACCATAGATACTGGCACATGAGAGGAGGGAAGGGAGGAAAAAATGAAAAATCAACATATTTAGGGGATTTGTAAAGCTCTTTTTAAATCATTGCTTTCAACAAAACACATTCTGGTGAATGGGTTTATATGGTTTTAAAACGTATGTAACTAAGTTACTTTTTTCAGATCTAATGATTGTAATGTAGTTGGTCTCCAGTGGACTTCTTGAGCAAATTTTGTCTTATTGAGTATTATTTATTTATGATCTGCTGCAGTGTTTCCAAAGTTTCAGATACAGATATTTTTAATAATAATGGTCCAAAATGATGTGAAATTGAATATTTCTTTTATTTAAAAAACTTTGAGAAAGGACCCAATAACCCCCTCCTAAGTGCTTCATAAACGTAAGAAAAACGCTGTCATGCACAACATTTCGTATAATATCCTAAGACATTATGGCAACCCCCGGCCGGTCTTTACGGTTAAATTTGGCCGAGAAAAGGTTACTGTGAGCCGGGTACAGAGCACCGAGAGGTGCCGGTCGTTGTAGCGGTTGTTTCTGTTAAGTTAAGCTAACTGTTTATGACAAGGCAGTTAGGTTTAGGCACCAAAACGACTAGTTAAGATGTAAAAAAGGTTGTGGTTTGGGCCACATTCTGCTCATTTTCAGGTCCATAATGGTACCACAATGAAAACAAGACAGCTAGATATGGCTTAATTTTCCTATTAATTATAAAAGGTGAAAGCCTAACCTTTTCAAAAAAATACCTTTATTTGAAAAGCAATTAATACCTAGGCTAATTAAGTAGATTTGAAGAGATATGCTACATGACTTTAATTACCGGTTTAATATGATAAGGGATTAAGAGGGTCATCACAAATGAATCCTTAATTTATGCCCAAGGTGTTTGATGTGGTTTCCAGAGATCACAGAAATGGTCAATAACGTATGTTTAAATGTGAATTAAGTGGTTTTAAAGCGCCCATATTGTTCTCATTTTTAGGTTCATAATTGTATTTTGAGGTTGTACCAGAATAGGTTTACATGGTTTCATTTTCAAAAAACACCATATTGTTGTTGTACTGCACATTGCTGCAGATCCTGTTTCCACCCTGTGTATTTAGGTCTCTGTTTTAGCTCCAGAGTGAGACATCTCCCTTCTATATTATCTTTGTTGGGACCTGCACATGCTCAGTAGCTCGGTAAGATCCCATCAGCTAGATAACTCTTTCTCCAGCTTTGGTCAGTCCGAGGCAGGATCAGCTGGGAGACTTCTTCTAGACCAGGGACACTTGTGGAAGACCTGCACAACAGGGACATGAAGTAGTTCTTTTGGAGATTATGGTGAACTAGTGTGTGTTGTAGCAGTGTTTTGCCATTGTGAGCGAGCTAGCATGCTAGTACTAGCATGCTACGATTAGCCACCTCGTCTCTAGTGACGTAGAAAGCCGTGCAGATGTTGACCAGCTCACCCGGAGACTGAAGACAGAGGACATTCAAAAACCGGATCTCACTCAAAACAGCAAGTTTGTATACGTTTGAAAGCACCAGAGACACAAAATAACACCCCAAATCCGAGAAAAAGTGATTTTTTTTGTTCATAATATGGGCACTTTAAGTAGTACTCCCGGGACACAAACACATATATCCTGGGTAAAAGTCTTGTGATTTCTACTTATCTTCTTTCGGGACACAAACTGCATTCCCCCACTTAAAAGCCGCTGTGTTTAAGGACCCATACATCCACCTCAACCTCCGTCATAAGTGGCTCCTTGTGCTCTTATACAGCATCGGTCAATATGCTGCATACAGTAATAAATACGTGGAATATATACAAACGTAAATCCAGGGTTTCAAGTATTTTGAAATGGTGTCTGTGCTTCTAAAGGGAGCAGCTTGGGGTGTTTTTGCTGGTCTGAGGCCCACTTTGGTTGCACAGTAAAGATTTCAAGGCACACCAAATTACTGTTTGCTTGAAAATGTCCCACAGAGACTTGATCACATAAGAGAAGAAACTTTATGGGGTGTTATGCTTGGCTCAAACTACCTGCACTGAATAAAACATTTTATTACCCCTGTAGACTGTATTTTAATGAACGCCTTTATTGCGTTTGACTTTAGATTTTGTTTAGAGCTCATGGCACATCAGAGTTCCGTCGGCAGCTGAATAGCTGATCTCCGCGGGGCATGGTGACTTTAGCTGGCTGTCAGCTGTTCTCTGGCTTCTGTTTTCTCACTTTCTCACAAGCAGGACCCACACAGCAGCCAGATCCCTGTGCACATCACGCCTCATTTACAGCCCAACATTCCCAAATCGCAGCTCGACCTCGGTCGTGGAGCATTTCTGGCTACGATCCAGGGTGACACCATCTCATGAAAAGTGCCGCTGATACAGGGCTCCCTTTCACAGTCTTGGAAGAAGTTTCTTTCAACCAAATGCCCAAAAATAACATGGATGCATGTACGATCTTTGGTAAATTTAATGAGTACTTTTGTTGAATTTGGGCTGTTTTATTCAGTTTCATAGCATTGAAAAAAAAAAGGTTAAAATGGTTTCAAAACAGAATCCTGACTATACATCCTCAGATCTCAACTACTAGGCAAAATAATTCATAATTTTGGCTTTTTAAACCTGTCCCAGGTTTCTACCCAAAGGGGAGTTTTTCCTCTCCACTGTCGCACTGTAGCTTGCTCTGGAGGAAACTACTAGAACTGTTGGGTCCTTGTAAATTCTGGAGTGTGGTCTAGACCTGCTCTATCTGTAAAGTGTCTTGAGATAACTTTTGTTATGAATTGATAATATAAATTAAATTGAATTGAATTGAATGTCCCTGGGTGATGATGTCATGTCAAGTTGCATTGATCGGTTGAGGAATCGAACAGTCCGGCTTTTATGGCGGCTTATTGCTTGTCCCAGTCGCTGGTAAGAATCTGATCCAACCCTTGTGTTTGTGTAGACGGGGGAAAGAGGGTAAGACCTTGAGAGACAAAGATACATTGATCATACGAGCCTGTCGGAGATAACGTCATCTGTAGTCGTCACGAGGGTCGAATCCATCACTCATGCTGCACCCGTGCGCTAATGGAGTCAGATTCCATTGAGCCTGTTCTCAACAAGCTAGGAAAAGTGGAGCACTGCAATTCGTAAGCATTCCATGTTTTGTTTTTTTGCTGTATGCACCACCTTGACGGCCGATGTGTAAGATGTGTAAGAACGCAGCTGGGAGCGTAGGGAGGTGGTCGGGGAGGATGGGGGGCCGAGTTTCCAGCCAGGGAGCGGAGTTCTCTTTCCAGGGGGGACTAAAGAGTTTCACCAAGGACAGGTGTGATCCTTAGGAGTGTTTTAACCCCTGTGTTGTCCTCCCGGGTCAAAACTGAAATTGAACACTTTTTTAGATGCTTTTAAGACACTTTTTGGACACAATTTTCGTTTTTTACACTACCATCATGACCCGTGTGTTGGCTTGTGCATTATGATGTTGTGATGTTGTTATTGTGTATTATTATGTTGCTGTCTGCATTGTTTCTTTTGCAGAAAGCGTGTGGTGGCGCTGCTCCATAGCTGCCGCCCGGAGGCTTGCTCCAACCTAAATTCCTCGTATGTGTGTTCATACCTGGTGAATAAGCGCTGATTCTGATTCTGATCAGTACACTGTACGCACCACTCACACCAATGTATTACCAGTTTTACACTAATTTTCGAATTCATGGTCAAGAAACCTCATTTGTATGAAATTATATCAATTGTTTTGCAAAAAAAAAAAAAAAAATTTAATAAAGTAGTGAACTGATCTTTGGTTCAACTTGCAAGGAGCGTTATAAGCAGCATCCATGTCGTTTTTGGACAATTTGGATGAAAGAATCTCAAATCTCTGAAACTTTTAAAAACAGGGGGGTTAACCCAAACCGTGATCTTTCTCCTACTCCTAACCCTCCTGTTGTCTTCCCATCAAAATTGCAAGTCAACACTTTTGTGGACGCTTTTTATCGATGTTTTTAACTTTTTCTTACGTTTTTGTCGCTTTTTTCAACACTTTTCAAGCTAATTTTCAATGTTTGTCACTTTTTTGATGTTTTCAACACCATGTAACACTAACTTATTAACTTTAGTTTTACAGTTATTTTTGGAATTTATGGTCAATAAACCTTATTTAAAGGAAATTATACCTAATGTTTGAGTTAGAAAAGCAGAAATTAGGAATTATTGAGACTAAAATTAAAGGAATGGATGTTGATGATAATCACAGACTGGAATATGTCAACTTTTACTCAATACTATTTCAAAAACACTTCCATTTGTTTTACAATGCTATAAAATTGAATAAGACGCCCCAAAATTAATGAAAGTAGAGATTTGTACTTGGCAAAGAGCGTTGGGTGGAATCAATCATGTTATTTTGGGGAATTAAAAAGAACACTGATATAGGACAACATGAGGACAACATGGGGACAACATGAGGACAACATGAGGACAACATAAGGACAACATGAGGGCAACATGAGGGCAACATGAGGACATGAGGGCAACATGAGGACAACATGAGGACAACATGAGGGCAACATGAGGACAACATGAGGGCAACATGAGGGCAACATGAGGGCAACATGAGGGCAACATGAGGACAACATGAGGACAACATGAGGGCAACATGAGGACAACATGAGGACAACATGAGGGCAACATGAGGACAACATGAGGACAACATGGGGACAACATGGGGACAACATGAGGACAACATGAGGGCAACATGAGGACAACATGAGGGCAACATGAGGACAACATGAGGACAACATGAGGACAACATGAGGGCAACATGAGGACAACATGAGGACAACATGGGGACAACATGAGGACAACATGAGGACAACATGAGGACAACATGAGGACAACATGAGGACAACATGAGGGACAACATGAGGACAACATGAGGGCAACAACAACATGAGGACAACATGAGGGCAACATGGGGGGACAACATGAGGGGGGCAACATGAGGGCAACATGAGGACAACATGAGGACAACATGAGGACAACATGAGGGCAACATGAGGGCAACATGAGGACAACATGAGGACAACATGAGGACAACATGAGGGCAACATGAGGACAACATGAGGACAACATGAGGACAACTACTATTTAAAGATTCATTGGTAACACTTTACAATAAAGTACACAAAAAAAGGTAGTTAATGATTAGTTACTGTTTCTCAGAAGGGTAGTTACTTTCAACAATAACTACCCCTCTGAAAAAGATAACTACCCCTCTTAAAAACAATAACTACCCCTCTGAAAAACAATAACTACCCCTCTGAAAAACAATAACTACCCCTCTGAAAAACAATAACTACCCCTCTGAAAAACAATAACTACCCCTCTGAAAAACAATAACTACCCCTCTGAAAAACAATAACTACCCCTCTGAAAAAGATAACTACCCCTCTGAAAAACAATAACTAGCCCTCTGAAAAACAATAACTACCCTTCTGAAAAAGATAACTACCCTTCTGATTTTTGTGTACCTTATGGTGCAGTCAGCAATAAGTACCTGGAGTACAGTACATACAAAGTACTGTGCAGTACTTTCCGTAGATGTACGACTGGTTCATGAGAACAGCCTGTGGTGTGTGATCAGCTGGGTTCTGGTCTCTGGACTGAAGCCACGTCCTCCAGCCTGTCCCTCTTTGGCTCAGGCACACGAGAGAACTGGAGCCTGTAATATTTAATTGAACCCACCTCTCAGTGCTGGGACTTAATAAATGGAAAATATATAGCATCATAAAATATCCAGAAGCTCCATACGCCTGTTTTCTCCAGAAACTATGTAACCACCTTCTGTTCCCAACCCGCTGCTTTTAAAGAGTGTTAAAAATAGTAGGATTTGTTGGCAATAATCACCAGTGGATGCCACATGGGAGGGTTGACAAGCAGGGCGGTCAGAGTACATTTTCACACTTTAACACATTCTAGAGCTAGCCAGTTAGAAATGTAACTTCCCCCATGTTGGTGTATATTAATTCTGATTATAGTGGCGATATTTGTCACAATGTGCCAAATGAATCGGTAGCACTTTACGATTGACTGCGGCTGTAAGAACGCAGCGGACTGCATCGAGTGTTTGTGCAGTGTTGTAATCCCAAAGTGAAAAAGATGTAATGTCCGCAACAATGCTTTAACCCTCATGCTGTTCTCGGGTCAAATAGACCCGTTTTCCTATATCAATGTTCTTTTTAAAGACCCAAAATAACATTGATTCCACACAAGTACAAATCTCTAGTTTCATTATTTTTTCATAAATCTTTATAAATCAATTGTATAGCATTTGGAGAAAAACATTGAAGTGGTTTTGAAAATTGTTGACATATTCTAGTCTGGGATTATCAAGTACATTTTCCTTCCTTCACAGTTCGTAGGCGTCCAACTACATAATGTTTTAACCCTTGTGTTGTGTGTTTTCTTCATTTTTTTCCCCTTATCAACATTTTTGTTGCTTTTTACAAAAAAAAGGTTTATTTTTTTTGTATTTTTGATTTTTTGTTTCATTGATTTTGATGCTTTTTGCAAAATTTTTCACCTGTATTTCAACTTCCTTTATTTCGGATATAAAAAAAAACCTTTGAAAACGGGTCAAATTTGACCCGAGAAACAATATGAGGGTTAAACTTCCATATTTAATACAAAGGCTAATGATGGACACATCTGATGAAAGGAAATATGTTTAACTTTTAAGGCCCAATTACAGCTCTAGTGTGGGCCTTGCAATCAGTTGACCCACCCTGTGAATTACATTAGTTTGATTAGGTCAAAAAAATGGCTAATGGCTCCACTCATGATTCAATGAAGGCTGGGTCATGACCGAAAGAACGAGATCCAGGGTACAAGCGGCCGAAATGGGTTTCCTCAGGAGGGGGGCTGGGTCTCCCTTAGAGATCGGGTGAGAAGCTCAGTCCTCCGAGAGGAGCTCGGAGTAGAGCCGCTGCTCCTTCACGTCAAAAGGAGCCAGATGAGGTGGTTCGGGCATCTGGTAAGGATGCCTCCTGGGGGGTCCCTTGGGAGGTGGTCCAGACACGTCCAGCTGGGAGGAGGCCTCGGGGAAGACCCAGGACTAGGTGGAGGGACGTCCAGCTGGGAGGAGGCCTCGGGGAAGACCCAGGACTAGGTGGAGGGACGTCCAGCTGGGAGGAGGCCTCGGGGAAGACCCAGGACTAGGTGGAGGGACGTCCAGCTGGGAGGAGGCCTCGGGGAAGACCCAGGACTAGGTGGAGGGACGTCCAGCTGGGAGGAGGCCTCGGGGAAGACCCAGGACTAGGTGGAGGGACGTCCAGCTGGGAGGAGGCCTCGGGAAGACCCAGGACTAGGTGGGGACGTCCAGCTGGGAGGAGGCCTCGGGGAAGACCCAGGACTAGGTGGAGGGACGCCCAGCTGGGAGGAGGCCTTGGGGAAGACCCAGGACTAGGTGGAGGGACGCCCAGCTGGGAGGAGGCCTTGGGGAAGACCCAGGACTAGGTGGAGAGATTATATCTCCAACCTGGCCTGGGAACACCTCGGGAACCCCCAGTCGGAGCTGGTTGATGTGTCTTGGGAAAGGGAAGTTTGGGGTCCCCTGCTGGAGCTGCTGCCCCCAAGACCTGATACCGGATAAGTGGATGAAGATGGATGGATGGATGTATGGATGGATGGATCTGGCATACTAAGAAAGGACGTAGTAGGCGGTCTCTTAAGTTAGGGGCACTCTTAAAAACAAGTTTGGGTTTTTCCGGAAAACTCTCATTAGAATCAATAATTTGCCAATGTTTGTAGACAGATTTCTGAATTCTTACACAAGTGGGGAATATTTTACGCAACATAAAGAGGACTTATTTGGATTTTTTTGTGCGCTTTTTTTGATCGAAGCCACTCCTCTTGTGTTGTCTAATCAAAACGAATGAACCCAGTCTTGTTTAACCCTTGTATGGTATTCGGGTCAAATTGACCCATTTCAAATTTTTACAAGAAGGTAAATGGTACCAATTTAAAAAAATGTATACCTGAAAATTAATGGCCTTACTTTATTTTCTTTGATAAACATGTATTCCTGACTCAATTCAGAACATTATTCTGGATATAACCACTTAGGTTTTTTCCATTGTGGATTTTTAACCTGAATTATAACCTTATGACAAAAAAGAACCACACTTTTAATTGTCTTCTAGTAGAGACTGATTGCATTCCCTAAACATAGATGTTATCTCAATTATTTGAAGTTGAGATAAAGACAATATTTATTAATAGATTATGAAGTAAAATCTTATTTCAGAAGTATTTTTAAAGCTCCAAATAAGTCCCGGGTCAATTTGACCCGAGGGATACGAGAGGGTCCCGGAAGTAAAGACAATACAAGGGTTAAAACCTCTATTGAGGAATCTTTTTGTCAAGTCTGCAGCCGGCGTTGAGTCAGATGTATTGTCGCTGCATATTCTACGCAAAACGTTAAAAATGACTGATCAGAAGACGTTTGACCTCAAACTGACAAAGCGAGACTAACCCCTCCCTGAATTGTTTCTTGTATCCTGTTGATACAAAACACCTTTCCTCTGGTGTTTACTGAAGTCATAACTTATCACATTTTTATAAAATGGGTCTTGATTTCTCTTCCCAAAACATATTGCACAAGCCGAGGTTAATGTAAATGTGTCCATATAACGACATGCATACGGTCTGAGGTATTCACACATGCACATGTAAGTGAACATTACCCATCCGTCCCCTCTTTGTTTTATCTCTTCCCAGCAGCAGCCAAAGTTAATCTCACCCCCTCTTTGTCTAATCGTCCTCTCATTTTCTCCCTCCTAATTGTCTTTGCTCAGCGCGAGTCAAGCTGCTCGTCAGGTCGGTGACGGCCTTTTGGAGTCTCGCCTCTCTCCCTGACACCCTTTAAATGACATTGCATACATCAAATCACTTTCAGTCTTTTGTCCGTTCACTTAAGCAGCAATTATGGTTCCCTGACGCAATCTTTTCCATTAATCTGATCCTTCATGCATAGATTCAACATAGAAATGTCTACATTAAAAATGCATTGAGTTGAGCAAGGTTCTCAGGCCTCTGTCATTATGACTTATATCCCATCTCCATTCATGGGGAAGGACAGCTGACTGCGGAGGCTTTTAGACACTAGAGAATTTTGCATTTGTTGCAAGTGTTTTTTATTTATTTATTTGCTCTCAGGCTGTCCAAAGTAACGTGATATTGCCAACTTAACGCATATTCCTTTTAACGCTACAGATATTTTGACACTCGTTCGAGCCGATCTGTACTTTAGGTAATCAGGAAGCGATGCAGCAGTAACACCGTGTTTATTATACTCCAGAGAAATTAATTTAAATAACCAGTGAGATATCATTCCTCTGCTGCTACTTTTTTGGTCATGTGAACAACGTTCCTATCTCAGTGTTTCCACGTGTCTGTTCCCCATTCACCTCATGAATGTCTTTTGGGAATTAATATGTCTGACAAGTGGAACAAATATGAAAATATATACATCGATCTCGCTTTGATGGCAGCTAGGAAACCATTTGAAGATATGACAATCACATAGAGAATTTAATTTAATGAATTTTTACATTATTGTTAGGGTGACAACAGTGTCATTTATTATGTATTTTGATCTGTTTGTTGGGTTTGTTTTTTGTGTATTTTTTATTTTATTTAAAGTGTTTTGCATGTCTTGTTTGTTGTGTCCTATTGTAAAGGACTTGAAATATAAAAATGAGATTTGTGTATGAAATATCTTCACACTGGTTTGCAAAAAACTATATACTGTGTATATACAGTATGTATATATATATATATATAGAATGGAGGAAATGGATAAAGAAAAGGGTTTTACCAAGTACATTTAAAACAGATTACAGATAACGTAATTAATTTGCGATTAATTGCAAATAATCTACGGAAAATCACGTAATTAATAGCGATCACACATTTTAATCAATTGACACCCCAAATTGTTACCCATCACATTGGTTTTAATTGATTTTTTAACTTCTTCCTACTCCTTTTTGAAGATGGGAATATATTTTTTTCATTTACAATTTTGTAAGATTGTGCTGAAATGTACATTTTTTTATTTATGTTTGAAGATGTTCAAAATAAACTAAACTGACATTTCCACGTACTGTATATACATTATTTTTTTTAAATATATTTTCTTTTTACATGAAACTATTTTTAAAAGTTAAACACAAAAGAAAATATACAGTACATAGTTCACAAAAGTGAACATAATGGAAACAATTGAAACACAGATTGTTAACCCTCGTGTTGTCTTTCCGTCAAAATTGAAAATGAACCCTTTTGTTTATGCTTTTTATTGATGTTTTCTTACTTTTTTTGTTTTCAACACTTTTCAACACTACGTAACACTAACTTAGTAACTTTATTTTTACAGTTATTTTTGGAATTTATGGTCAATAAACCTCATTTATTGGAAATTATACCTAATGTTTGAGTTAGAAAAGCAGAAATTAGGAGTTATTTAGACTAAAATTAAAGGAATGGATGTTGATGATAATCACAGACTGGAATATGTCAACTTTTACTCAATACTATTTCAAAAACACTTCCATTTGTTTTACAATGCTATAAAATTGAATAAGACGCCCCAAAATTAATGAAAGTAGAGATTTGTACTTGGCAAAGAGCGTTGGGTGGAATCAATCATGTTATTTTGGGGAATTAAAAAGAACACTGATATAGGAAAATGGGTCAATTTGACCCGAGGACAACATGAGGGTTAAGAAGAAAATATAATAAGGAACCATCAGAAAAAATGGAAACAAATAATGAAAAACTAAAACACCCTAAAAATGCAGTGACGTGATCTATAGCAGCAGAGGGTGCCGGTCTGTAACACAACACTTAATCTATATGAGAACTCAAAGGCTAGTAGGGTTTAAGAGGGGAACCCATGCATGAATGCACACGCAAGAGCATTCCCCATGTGCATTTAAAAAGAATGAATACTGAACATCCACTTGAGGCTTAATTATGTCGGCATCATGGGTTCATTCGGTTGGAAGACATTCGAGGACGAAGTTCACCTCACATGCTGGTCTTTTTACATAACCAGAGAGGAGAAGACGTGGAGGAAAGTGTTTTACAATATCAGGTAACAACAGGTCGTTGTTACAACTTATTGTCCTCTAAATGCTTTCTGCAACCCCGTAATAGTTTTCTAGGGTCCTGATACGGTTCCGGTCTGTCTTCACTAGGCTTTCTGTCCCATTGTCCCTTTCTGTTGTCCTAACATGGCTATCTACTGTGCTTGCCAAGCTTTCAACCATCACAATGTTTCTTAATGTCCTTCTTCTGTTCTCATGAAGCTGTCTCCATCCTAATCATTGATTTCTCAAAGACATTTTACCCTGCCGTCCTAGATTGTTATTGTCCACTGTGGCCGTCTTTTGTCCTAACATGATTAACAACGTCCCCAGAGTGGCTTTCACCCATCTCCATGAGGCTTTGTTGTCTTGTTATGCTTCTCTACTGCCCTTGAATGAAGGTTTTCTGCTGTGCCCACATGAGTCCTTGCTGTGCTCATGTGACTTTCCACTGTCCCATTGTTGCTTTTGTCTGTCTTCACAAGGCGTTGTCATGTTGGACCTTTCTATTGTCCTAACAAGGCTATATACAGTACTTATAAGGCTTTGTACCAACATTGGAGGCATTCAACCATCACAATGTGGCTGTATGTCCTTCGGCTATTCTCATGAAGTTTTCTACAGCCGAATCATCAATTCCTCGTTTCCTTACGAGACTTTTTCGTCTGCTGTCCTTACTTTTTATTGTCCTCACTTACTTTATTGCCAACGTGACTCTGTACTGTCCTTGGGACTTTCCACTGTCTCATGTTGGTTTTATAGGGTCCCTTGTGTCCCTGTGTCTTTGTGCTGTCCATACAACACTATCAGGCTTTCTACTTTTCCATTGTGACTTACTGCCGTACTCAAAAATCTTTTCCCAACTTCGTCATGGATTTTGTCACAATCCCTTTCTGTTGTCTATTGAAGATTTCTACTGTCCTCACAAAGCTTGCCACTCTCTTTGTGGGACTTTCTGCTGTCCCATGTTGGCTTTCTAAGGTCCCTTTGTGTCTTTGTACAGTACCGTACCTCTCAAGATGCCCAACTGCCTCTACAAGGTTTTGTATTCCTAAATCTAAATCTTTTCCCAAACTCATCATGTTATTTTAGTGTCCCATAAATGCTTTCTGTTAGCTTTCCATCACCCTAACAAAGCGTCACTTTTTAACGCATTGGGTAGCCCAACGCATCAAACTAAAATAATGTTTGAGTTAGAAAAGCAGAAATTAGGAATTATTTAGACTAAAATTAAAGGAATGGATGTTGATGATAATCACAGACTGGAATATGTCAACTTTTACTCAATACTATTTCAAAAACACTTCCTTTGTTTTTTCAAATGCTATAAAATTGAATAAGATGCACCAAAATGTACCCATCAAAATCACCCTAAAGAGCGTTGTGTGGAATCAATCATGTTATTTTGGGTAGATAAAAAGAACATTGATATATGAAAATTGGTCAATTTGACCCGAGGACAACATGAGGGTTAACATCAACGTAAATAAGTGACAATCTTTCTTCAAACGTGACAAAAATCAGCAGCCTCCTGGGTGAAAGTCATGTATTTGTTTGAGCCATCCATCAGACCTCCTCCCTATGAGGACTTTGTCGCTCTTTGTAATATATATACCCGACTTCTGGAGCTCTGAGTGTCTAATATCGCCTTGGAGGGGTTTACATTGGAGTAAGTTGAAAACTCGCTGCGTCTCATAGGGACACCAAAGGGTGCCTTGTGCATTGGTATCAGACGCGAAGGGCCGTGAAAAACCGTCGGTAGTTGACGAATTGTGAATGAAAACGTTGTGACAAATAGCAACCATTGTTATGCACATAATGGAGCCTTCCAACAGGCATGTCTAACATGTGAAATGCCATTACATGTTATCATCTATCTGTACATCCATCGTCTGTCATTAGTGCACCAGTGAAATGACCTCAGTTTAAAGGGTCTTCATTTAGTCCTCCTGATTCTGTGTACCTGTCCAGCATCCTACATCCACTGGACCATGAGTTCACCTTTGCAGCACATACAATACAAGCTGCATGAACTCTATGTGCCACAGCTGTGGGCCATCACAGGAAACAATAAAACAAAGACTCTTAAATTGCTCTGACCTTCTTAGAGAATGTCATTTGTTCCACACCAAATGACCTGCTTGGTTAACTTAGCCCCAGAATGCACCTGGGGCATGAGGATCCATGTGTTTGTATACTTGTGTGTGTGGTGTGCAGATGCCACCTCGAGCTTAGCCCCTCTATCATAAGGCTTTAATAGGCGATAACAATAAAAGAGGCATATTGAGCCAGCCCTGGGGAAATCAGCACTATTGTACTGCAGTGTCAGACACACACACACACACATGAGAGGCAAGCACAGAAAATAGTAGCGACCTATTTAAAGTCTGCAGTGTTCCCTCCTGTATCTCCTGCTTCCTTATTTTCAATCTCTGACCATCTACACTGCTGTCGTCTGATCAATGTGAGTTATAGCTTTCAGTGCGTAAAGAGGAATCCTCCAAACAAAGAGAGCGAGGAGGGAATACATGTTCTTCCTATGTACATAAATTCAAAGTGATGTGTGTATGTGTGTGTGTGTGTGTGTGTGTAGGTACAGGAGGCCGTGCTTTGTGCAATGGGACTTGTTAACATCTGTGTCAGATATGACAGTGGTTGCTGTCCTCGTATCCGTCCCTCTGTGCCTCCTTTCATCTCCTCCAAACTTTCTTTTCATGTGCCGACAGTTGTGTTTCACCGTTCCTGCTCCTCTGTGCCTTGTTCTGTGGTTGTTTAATGTTTGTCACAGCTGGTGCTTCATTCTTTATGAAACAAAGCCATTCCTCAAGATAAAGGTATCTCAGGGCTGTGTATTATCCTCAATACTGTTCTTATATATGTATCAGACAAAATGTGTTTACCAATAATTGCTTTCCAAGTGTCTGCTTGGGGACATCAGTATTGAAATCTTGATACACAGATAAAAGCAGACGTGTATTACTATTGACACTTAATAATAGAAAATGACAGTGGGACACTAAAAAGCTTAATAAGTGTCATTTTATTAAGCCCTACAAACTCTCTCCACTGGAATATAGGACTCAGTTTATAGGACTCAGGACTCAGGTCCAATATGTGCAATCCCCCCCCCCCAAGGTCTTTATAAAAGAGACTTCAGATAGAGTATTAGGGGACCACTAAGGTCTATATAAAGAGACTTCAGATACAGTATTAGGGACCACTAAGGTCTATATAAAAGAGACTTCAGATCTAGTATTAGGGGACCACTAAGGTCTATATAAAGAGACTTCAGATACAGTATTAGGGGACCACTAAGGTCTATATAAAAGAGACTTCAGATACAGTATTAGGGGACCTCTAAGGTCTATATAAAAGAGACTTCAGATACAGTATTAGTGGACCACTAAGGTCTATATAAAAGAGACTTCAGATACAGTATTAGGGACCACTAAGGTCTATATAAAAGAGACTTCAGATACAGTATTAGGGGACCACTAAGGTCTATATAAAAGAGACTTCAGATACAGTATTAGGGGACCACTAAGGATACAGTATTAGGGGACCACTAAGGTCTATATAAAAGAGACTTCAGATACAGTATTAGGGGACCACTAAGGTCTATATAAAAGAGACTTCAGATACAGTATTAGGGACCACTAAGGTCTATATAAAAGAGACTTCAGATCTAGTATTAGAAGACCACTAAGGTCTATATAAAAGAGACTTCAGATACAGTATTAGGGGACCCACTAAGGATCAGTATTAGGGACCACTATAAATAAAAGAGACAGATACAGAAGGGGCCCATGATGGCCCATGATGGACGATAGAAACACTGTAAACCTGAATGCTCAAATTAGTTAATTGGAATAAGTAATTTCAACTTAAAATTGGTTGAGAAGTTCTACGTACTTATTTCAAGTTGTTTTTATTGATATTTGAGCTTTATAAGTAATTTAATGGTAATCAAAAAATGCAAGTTACTCAAAATATTTAAGCTCTAACAACCCCAGACTTTTGAATTTACAAACTGAAAAAAAAATGTTGGCAACTGATTGCTTTCATTTTTGCAGTTAATTTAGTCGATTAGTTAGTTTTTGGGTTTACACTGTATGATCTGATTGTAGAAAGCTTGTAAAGACAGTAGAAGACCATGATGGACTAAACAAGCTCATTATTTGACTGTGTCAAGCCATTTGAGGCTGTGATGTAGGATTTGAAGACACTAGAAAACCTTCTTGGGAGGACAGCAAGTTGTGCAGGCCACAGATTATAAGGGCGGTAGAAGAGCACGCAGAGATGAAAAAGCCCTGTTGGGACATTAGAGACTTTGTAAGAACTGTAGAAAGTCAGGATGGGACAGTGGGAGACCTTGTACTGGGACGGTAGAAAGTCAAGAACAGGTGATCCAGAAGGTGTGTCTGTGTGTGTTTGTGATGGCTTTCTAATGGGATTTCTGTGTGTGTGTGTGGTGCGTGTGCGTGCAATTCATCAATGAACTCATGGGACAATTTTACACCCACCCTATGTGTGTTTCCACATTGTGTGTGTGTGTGTGTGTGTGTGTGTGGAGTTGTTTTTCTGTAGTGTTTACATTTTCACAGGTTGCTGACCTGCTGTCGACACACATTCGCCTCTAGTTGGGCTCATGTTGGTCTCATTTTGCTCCTGTCAATCAAATGCAGCGAGGATGATTGACAGCTGGGGACAGATGGTGACAAATGATACTGGGTTGATGCTGGATTGTCTTGTCTTGTGATTTTATGAAACATTGTTAAAGACAAAGAAGGTAAAATCAACACTAAAAAAACAACAACACATAAAATACTAAAAGATGTGTCTCCACATGTGTTTTGTGGGCAAGAATCTTTCATAAAGTAACTAGTAACTAAAGCTGTCTGATGCATGTAGAGGAGTAAAAAGTTGTTCTCTTTGAAATGTAGCAGACTAGTAGTAGTAGTAAGTGGCATGAAAAGAAAAGACTCAAGTAAAGTACAACTACCTTAACATGTATACTTAAGGACAGTACTTGAGTAAATGTAGGCTACATAGTTACATTCAACTACTGGGTCTTAGAAAAGATAGAATGACACCAGTCGTATACCTTACATTAGCCTCGCCAGAGTCTGGTAGGACCAGGCTAATGGACCAGAGTCTGGTAGGACCAGGCTAATGGACCAGAGTCTGGTAGGACCAGGCTAATGGACCAGAGTCTGGTAGGACCAGGCTAATGTACCAGAGTCTGGTAGGACCAGGCTAATGTACCAGAGTCTGGTAGGACCAGGCTAATGGACCAGAGTCTGGTAGGACCAACCTAATGACCAGGACCAAAGTCTGGTAGGACCAGGCTAATGGACCAGAGTCTGGTAGGACCACCAAAGTCTGGTAGGACCAGAGTCTGGTAGGACCAGAGTCTGTAGGTACCAGAGTCTGGTAGACCAGGCTAATGTACCAGAGTCTGGTAGGACCAGGCTAATGTACCAGAGTCTGGTAGGACCAGAGTCTGGTAGAACCAGGTTGATGGACCAGAGTCTGGTAGGACCAGGCTAATGGACCAGGCTAATGTACCAGAGTCTGGTAGGACCAGGCTAATGGACCAGAGTCTGGTAGGACCAGGCTAATGTACCAGAGTCTGGTAGGACCAGGCTAATGGACCGGAGTCTGGTAGGACCAGGCTAATGTACCAGAGTCTGGTAGGACCAGAGTCTGGTAGGACCAGGCTAATGGACCAGAGTCTGGTAGATGTACCAGGTTGGTATGGACCAGAGTCTGGTAGGACCAGGCTAATGTACCAGAGTCTGGTAGGACCAGAGTCTGGTAGAACCAGGTTGATGGACCAGAGTCTGGTAGGACCAGGCTAATGGACCAGGCTAATGTACCAGAGTCTGGTAGGACCAGGCTAATGGACCAGAGTCTGGTAGGACCAGGCTAATGGACCAGAGTCTGGTAGGACCAGGCTAATGGACCAGAGTCTGGTAGGACCAGGCTAATGGAAGTCTGGTAGGACCAGGCTAATGGACCAGAGTCTGGTAGGACCAGGCTAATGACCAGAGTCTGGTAGGACCAGGCTAATGGACCAGAGTCTGGTAGGACCAGGCTAATGGACCAGAGTCTGGTAGGACCAGGCTAATGGACCAGAGTCTGGTAGGACCAGGCTAATGGACCAGAGTCTGGTAGGACCAGGCTAATGTACCAGAGTCTGGTAGGACCAGGCTAATGTACCAGAGTCTGGTAGGACCAGGCTAATGGACCAGAGTCTGGTAGGACCAGGCTAATGGACCAGAGTCTGGTAGGACCAACCTAATGTACCAGAGTCTGGTAGGACCAAAGTCTGGTAATGTACCAGAGTCTGGTAGGACCAGGCTAATGTACCAGAGTCTGGTAGGACCAGAGTCTGGTAGGACCAGAGTCTGGTAGGGACCAGGCTAATGTACCAGAGTCTGGTAGGACCAGAGTCTGGTAGAACCAGGTTGATGGACCAGAGTCTGGTAGGACCAGGCTAATGGACCAGGCTAATGTACCAGAGTCTGGTAGGACCAGGCTAATGGACCAGAGTCTGGTAGGACCAGGCTAATGTACCAGAGTCTGGTAGGACCAGGCTAATGGACCAGAGTCTGGTAGGACCAGGCTAATGGACCAGAGTCTGGTAGGACCAGGCTAATGTACCAGAGTCTGGTAGGACCAGGCTAATGGGCTAGGACCAGGCTAATGGACCAGAGTCTGGTAGGACCAGGCTAATGGACCAGAGTCTGGTAGGACCAGGTCTGGTAGGACCAGGTTGATGTACCAGAGTCTGGTAGGACCAGGCTAATGTACCAGAGTCTGGTAGGACCAGGCTAATGTACCAGAGTCTGGTAGGACCAGAGTCTGGTAGGACCAGGCTAATGTACCAGAGTCTGGTAGGACCAACCTAATGTACCAGAGTCTGGTAGGACCAGAGTCTGGTAGGACCAGGTTGATGTACCAGAGTCTGGTAGGACCAGGCTAATGGACCAGAGTCTGGTAGGACCAGGCTAATGTACCAGAGTCTGGTAGGACCAGAGTCTGGTAGGACCAGGCTAATGTACCAGAGTCTGGTAGGACCAGGCTGGTACCAGAGTCAGGTGATGGACCAGAGTCTGGTAGGACCAGGCTAATGGACCAGGCTAATGTACCAGAGTCTGGTAGGACCAGGCTAATGGACCAGAGTCTGGTAGGACCAGGCTAATGTACCAGAGTCTGGTAGGACCAGGCTAATGGACCAGAGTCTGGTAGGACCCAGGACTAATGGACCAGAGTCTGGTAGGACCAGGCTAATGTACCAGAGTCTGGTAGGACCAAAGTCTGGTAGGACCAGGCTAATGGACCAGAGTCAGACCAGGCTAATGTACCAGAGTCTGGTAGGACCAGGCTGGTAGGACCAGAGTCTGGTAGGACCAGGCTAATGTACCAGAGTCAGGACCTGGTAGGCTACCATGTGGACCAGAGTCTGGTAGGACCAGGACCAATGGACCAGGCTAATGTACCAGAGTCTGGTAGGACCAGGCTAATGGACCAGAGTCTGGGACCAGGCTAATGTCCCAGAGTCTGGTAGGACCAGGCTAATGGACCAGAGTCTGGTAGGACCAGGCTAATGGACCAGAGTCTGGTAGGACCAGGCTAATGGACCAGAGTCTGGTAGGACCAGGCTAATGGACCAGAGTCTGGTAGGACCAGGCTAATGGACCAGAGTCTGGTAGGACCAACCTAATGTACCAGAGTCTGGTAGGACCAGAGTCTGGTAGGACCAGGTTGATGACCAGAGTCTGGTGACCAGGTAATGGACTGGTAGGACCAGGCTAATGTACCAGGTCTGGTGGACCCAGTACCAGTCTGGTAGGACCAGGCTAATGACCAGAGTCTGGTAGGACCAGGCTAATGTACCAGAGTCTGGTAGGACCAGAGTCTGGTAGGACCAGGTTGATGTACCAGAGTCTGGTAGAACCAGGCTAATGTACCAGAGTCTGGTAGGACCAGGCTAATGTACCAGAGTCTGGTAGGACCAGAGTCTGGTAGGACCAGGCTAATGTACCAGAGTCTGGTAGGACCAGAGTCTGGTAGAACCAGGTTGATGGACCAGAGTCTGGTAGGACCAGGGACCAGAGTCTGGTGGGACCAGGCTAATGGACCAGAGTCTGGACCAGGCTAATGACCAGGCTAATGGACCAGAGTCTGGTAGGACCAGGCTAATGGACCAGAGTCTGGTAGGACCAGGCTAATGTACCAGAGTCTGGTAGCTAATGGACCAGAGTCTGGTAGGACCAGAGTCTGGTAGGACTAATGGACCAGAGTCTGGTAGACCAGGCTAATGGACCAGAGTCTGGGACCAGGTTAATGTACCAGAGTCTGGTAGGACCAGACCAGAGTCTGGTAGGACCAGGCTAATGACCAGAGTCTGGTTGGACCAGAGTCTGGTAGAACCAGGTTGATGGACCAGAGTCTGGTAGGACCAGGCTAATGGACCAGGCTAGGACCATAATGGACCAGAGTCTGGTAGGACCAGGCTAATGGACCAGAGTCTGGTAGGACCAGGCTAATGTACCAGAGTCTGGTAGGACCAGGCTAATGGACCAGAGTCTGGTAGGACCAGGCTAATGTACCAGAGTCTGGTAGGACCAGGCTAATGTACCAGAGTCTGGTAGGACCAGGCTAATGGAGAGTCTGGTAGGACCAGAGTCTGGTAGGAGGCTAATGGACCAGAGTCTGGTAGGACCAACCTAATGTACCAGAGTCTGGTAGGACCAGAGTCTGGTAAGGACCAGGTTGATGTACCAGAGTCTGACCAGGTGGACCAGAGTCTGGTAGGACCAGGCTAATGTACCAGAGTCTGGTAGGACCAACCTAATGTACCAGAGTCTGGTAGGACCAGAGTCTGGTAGGACCAGGTTGATGTACCAGAGTCTGGTAGAACCAGGCTAATGTACCAGAGTCTGGTAGGACCAGGCTAATGTACCAGAGTCTGGTAGGACCAGAGTCTGGTAGGTCTGGTAGGACCAGGCTAATGTACCAAGTCTGTAGGACCAGGTCTAATGGACCAGAGTCTGGTAGAACCAGGTTGATGGACCAGAGTCTGGTAGGACCAGGCTAATGGACCAGAGTACCAGAGTCTGGTAGGACCAGGCTAATGGACCAGAGTCTGGTAGGACCAGGCTAATGTACCAGAGTCTGGTAGGACCAGGCTAATGGACCAGAGTCTGGTAGGACCAGAGTCTGGTAGGACCAGGCTAATGGACCAGAGTCTGGTAGGACCAGGCTAATGTACCAGAGTCTGGTAGGACCAAAGTCTGGTAGGACCAGGTTGATGTACCAGAGTCTGGTAGGACCAGGCTAATGTACCAGAGTCTGGTAGGACCAGAGTCTGGTAGGACCAGAGTCTGGTAGGACCAGGCTAATGTACCAGAGTCTGGTAGGACCAGAGTCTGGGCTAATGGACCAGAGTCTGGTAGGACCAGGCTAATGGACCAGGCTAATGTACCAGAGTCTGGTAGGACCAGGCTAATGGACCAGAGTCTGGTAGGACCAGGCTAATGTACCAGAGTCTGGTAGGACCAGGACCAGGCTAATGGACCAGAGTCTGGTAGGACCAGGCTAATGGAGAGTCTGGTAGGACCAGGCTAATGTACCAGAGTCTGGTAGGACCAGGCTAATGGACCAGGCTAATGGACCAGATGGACCAGGCTAATGGACCAGAGTCTGGTAGGACCAACCTAATGTACCAGAGTCTGGTAGGACCAGAGTCTGGTAGGACCAGGTTGATGTACCAGAGTCTGGTAGAACCAGGCTAATGTACCAGAGTCTGGTAGGACCAGGCTAATGTACCAGAGTCTGGTAGGACCAGGCTAATGGACCAGAGTCTGGTAGGACCAGGCTAATGTACCAGAGTCTGGTAGGACCAGGCTAATGGACCAGAGTCTGGTAGGACCACCTAAGTGACCAGAGTCTGGTAGGACCAGAGTCTGGTAGGACCAGGTTGATGTACCAGAGTCTGGTAGAACCAGGCTAATGTACCAGAGTCTGGTAGGACCAGGCTAATGTACCAGAGTCTGGTAGGACCAGAGTCTGGTAGGACCAGGCTAATGTACCAGAGTCTGGTAGGACCAGGACCAGAGTCTGGTAGACCAGGTTGATGGACCAGAGTAGGACCAGGCTAATGGACCAGGCTAATGTACCAGAGTCTGGTAGGACCAGGCTAATGGACCAGAGTAGGACCTAAGGACCAGGCTAATGGACCAGAGTCTGGTAGGACCAGGCTAATGGACCAGAGTCTGGTAGGACCAGGCTAATGTACCAGAGTCTGGTAGGACCAGAGTCTGGTAGGACCAGGCTAATGGACCAGAGTCTGGTAGGACCAGGTTGATGTACCAGAGTCTGGTAGGACCAGAGTCTGGTAGGACCAGGCTAATGTACCAGAGTCTGGTTGGACCAGGCTAATGTACCAGAGTCTGGTTGGACCAGAGTCTGGTAGAACCAGGTTGATGGACCAGAGTCTGGTAGGACCAGGCTAATGGACCAGGCTAATGTACCAGAGTCTGGTAGGACCAGGCTAATGGACCAGAGTCTGGTAGGACCAGGCTAATGTACCAGAGTCTGGTAGGACCAGGCTAATGGACCAGAGTCTGGTAGGACCAGGCTAATGTACCAGAGTCTGGTAGGACCAGGCTGGTAGGAATGACCAGAGTCTGGTAGGACCAGGCTAATGGACCAGAGTCTGGTAGGACCAGGCTAATGGACCAGGCTAATGGACCAGAGTCTGGTAGGACCAGGCTAATGGACCAGAGTCTGGACCAGGTCTGGTAGGACCAGAGTCTGGTAGGACCAGGTTGATGTACCAGAGTCTGGTAATGACCAGAACCAGGCTAATGTACCAGAGTCTGGTAGGACCAGGCTAATGTACCAGAGTCTGGTAGGACCAGCTAATCTGTACCAGGTCTGGTAGGACCAGGCTAATGTACCAGAGTCTGGTAGGACCAGAGTCTGGTAGAACCAGGTTGATGGACCAGAGTCTGGTAGGACCAGGCTAATGGACCAGGCTAATGTACCAGAGTCTGGTAGGACCAGGACCTAATGGACCAGAGTCTGGACCAGGGACCAGGCTAACCAGGCTAATGTACCAGAGTCTGGTAGGACCAGGCTAATGGACCAGAGTCTGGTAGGACCAGGCTAATGTACCAGAGTCTGGTAGGACCAGGTGCTAGGACCAGGCTAAAGTACCAGAGTCTGGTAGGACCAGGCTAATGGACCAGAGTCTGGTAGGACCAGGCTAATGGACCAGAGTCTGGTAGGACCAACCTAATGTACCAGAGTCTGGTAGGACCAGAGTCTGGTAGGACCAGGTTGATGTACCAGAGTCTGGTAGAACCAGGCTAATGTACCAGAGTCTGGTAGGACCAGGCTAATGTACCAGAGTCTGGTAGGACCAGAGTCTGGTAGGACCAGGCTAATGTACCAGAGTCTGGTAGGACCAGAGTCTGGTAGAACCAGGTTGATGGACCAGAGTCTGGTAGGACCAGGCTAATGGACCAGGCTAATGTACCAGAGTCTGGTAGGACCAGGCTAATGGACCAGAGTCTGGTAGGACCAGGCTAATGTACCAGAGTCTGGTAGGACCAGGCTAATGGACCACCAGAATCCGGTAGGACCAGGCTAATGTACCAGAGTCTGGTAGGACCAGGCTAATGGACCAGAGTCTGCTAGGACCAGGCTAATGGACCAGAGTCTGCTAGGACCAGGCTAATGGACCAGAGTCTGCTAGGACCAGGCTAAAGGACCAGAGTCTGGTGGGACCAGGTTACCTGCCTTTGCTGTAGCTATCCTTTCATTCCAGGCAGTTGAATGGGCTAAGTCCTAATTGTGGCAGGGATGTGGATGTAGCAGGGTTCCATAATGTAGTGATGTGCAATCATAGTCTTTTAAAAACAAGGTCACACACATCAAACACACATTCAGAGACTCACTTTCTCATTCAGCTGCTCAGGTACCCATTATGTCCGGAGCATTGGGTTGTGCAGGATGCAGCACGGACTGTCAAATTAATCCATATTCAAGGCCACGGCTCGCCCTGAACCCGTGGCTGTGAATCCCTTTTGAATCTGCTATTAAGCCGTGAATAGGGCCGTGGGGAATGAGCTGCAGGCGACGTGTCTGCGCCGCCGGGGCTGATGGAGAGATAACCCTCGGCATCTTTTAAAGAATCATTGCAGAATGGAGCGGTTGCAAATTGAGACCCGGCTTTGTTCGGCAGATGATAGGATTCGGCGTGATTCATAGGCCTGTTATCGTGTTCCTTGAAGTGTGTGTGTGTGTGTGTGTGTGTGTGTGTGTGTGTGTGTGTGTGTGTGTGTGTGTGTGTGTGTACCAGGTTTTACTACATTTGTGGCGACCAAAAACTGGAAAAACAGTATACTTATGGGGTCCTGACAGCTTTGTGGGGACAAAATGCTGGTCCCCATAACGTTAAAGGGCTGTTTGAGGGTTAAGACCTGGTTTTAGGATCAGGGTTAGAATCAGGTTATGGTTAGGGTTAGGGTAAGGGTTAAGACCTGGTTTTAGGATCAGGGTTAGAATTAGGTTATGGTTAGGGTAAGGGTTAGGGTTAAGGTTAGGCATTTAGATTTGATGGTTAAGGTTAGGGTAAGGGGCTAGGGAATGCATTATGTCAATGACTGTTCCCCATAAAGATAGTGAGACAAGACTGTGTGTGTGTGTGTGTGTGTGTGTGTGTGTGTGTGTGTGTGTGTGTGTGTGTGTGTGTGTGTGTGTGTGTGTGTGTGTGTGTGCTCTGTCCACGCTGAATCCCAAATAAAGTGTAGTAGTCCAAGGGGCGCGAATGGAGACACATTGTGTATTATTGTTAAGCTGATGATAGGATTCACATGCACATTATGGGAGCTCTTGGGATTCACTGAAACCTTGAATGGGAATATGTGAGAGTGTGAGTGTAAAGATGTTTTATGAGATAGAAGATAGGTATTTCTTTCACGTGTCACTTTTTTATCATTCTGCTGGCAAGGCGAGGTGTGTGTGCGGGTCGTCCCTCGACAGTAACCTCGACTAGATAGCATTTCTCAGTTTGGTCAGTGTGGGGAGACAGCAGATTGTATTACAACTAATCCAATCCCAGCTTGGTTTTTACAGCTGACTACAGTGTGTGTGTGTGTGTGTGTGTGTGTGTGTGTGTGTGTGTGTGTGTGTGTGTGTGTGTGTGTGTGTGACCTCACTGTGACATTTAATATCAGGCTCTGTAGTTTAACTGGGTTGTTTCTTGCAGCTGTGTGTGACCACACCTTTTGGATGGACCTTGTTTGGATTTTCAATAACACGGAGTAGATGGCAGCTTTGGACCTTGAAGAAAAAAACATCTATATATGATTTTTTTTTTTTTTTTATAATGAGAAATTAGGGCTGGGACAACATGCTTTTGTTCCGATTCTTTCATGATATACAGGTGCCGATTCGATTAGTATTGCGATTTTCATTTATTGCGAATCTAGAAGGGTGATTTGCAATTTTCTTGTCTTTCTTTAACAAAAACAAAAAATTGAGTAATACGCTTCTACGGACAATATATCTTGAGACATTTCTAAAAATGAACAGTTTTCTCAGAAGAATGCACATCGCATGTCAGTCAGTCAGCCTGGCGTTGATTTCATTTGTTAAGAAGAACATAACATGTTTTCTGCATTTTCTGCTTTAAAAATCGTCGCAAAATAAATCACGATAAATACGTCAATCGTCACCCCCTCACCACCACCACCACCACACACACACACACACACACACACACACACACACACCTACGGGAAGTTGCCCCAATGCGAATGATGTAGTCTTTGTATAATGTCAAGTCTTTGTGCTTTCCACTAATCACAAAAACCTTTTTTTTTTGCTTTTCTTTTTCCCAGATATTTTATTTAATACAGCGTTTAAGCAATTTTTACAACATAGTACAATATAAGTCTCCATTTTGTGCTTTCAGAATGAACAATTCTTCAAAACAAATGTCCTTTTTGTTGTGTCCTCCCAAATCCCCCCCAAAACCACCTCGATAGCCAGTCAGACGAAAATTATAAATGTAAAGGAGTAACAACAAATGCAAATAAGTAAGTAAATCCATTACTATATGTATATGCGTACAGTGGGTACGGAAAGTATTCAGACCCCTTTAAATTTTTCACTCTTTGTTTCATTGCAGCCTTTTTCCAAAAATCAAAAAAGTTCATTTTATTTCTCA
Source organism: Etheostoma perlongum (assembly GCA_026937815.1). Classification (NCBI taxonomy): domain Eukaryota; kingdom Metazoa; phylum Chordata; class Actinopteri; order Perciformes; family Percidae; genus Etheostoma; species Etheostoma perlongum. Next base: position 3,255,749 of record CM049379.1, on the reverse strand, counting down.
GTAATGTACACTCAGCAACCCATCTTGACAGAAAAAAACAGAAATTTAGAAATTTTTGCATATTTATTAAAAAACAAAAACTGAAATATCACATGGTCATATGTATTCAGACCCTTTGCCGTGACCCTCATATGTAACTCAGGTGCTGTCTATTTCTTCTGATCATCCTTGAGATGGTTCTACACCTTCATTGGAGTCCAGCTGTGTTTGATTATACTGATTGGACTTGATTAGGAAAGCCACACACCTGTCTATATAAGACCTTACAGCTCACAGTGCATGTCAGAGCAAATGACAATCATGAGGTCAAAGGAACTGCCTGAAGAGCTCAGAGACAGAATTGTGGCAAGGCACAGATCTGGTCAAGTTTAAAAAAAATTTCTGCTGCCCTTAAGGTTCCTAAGAGCACAGTGGCCTCCATAATCCTCAAATGGAAGACACCAGAACCCTTCCTAGAGCTGGCCGTCCGGCCAAACTGAGCTATCGGGGAGAAGAGCCTTGGTGAGAGGCAAAGAAGAACCCAATGGTCACTGTGGCTAAGCTCCAGAGATGCAGTCGGGAGATGGGAGAAAGTTGTAGTAAGTCAACCATCACTGCAGCAATCCACCAGTCGGGGTCTTTGGCAGAGTGGCCCGAAGGAAGCCTCTCCTCAGTGCAAGACACATGAAAGCCCGCATGGAGTTTGCTAAAAAACACCTGAAGGACTCCAAGATGGTGATAAATAAAATCCTCTGGTCTGATGAGACCAAGATAGAACTTTTTGGCCTTAATTCTAAGCGGTATGTGTGGAGAAAACCAGGCACTGCTCATCACCTGTCCAATACAGTCTCAACAGTGAAGCATGGTGGTGGCAGCATCATGCTGTGGGGGTGTTTTTCAGCTACAGGGACAGGACGACTGGTTGCAATCGAGGGAAAGATGAATGCAGCCAAGTACAGGGATATCCTGGACGAAAATTTTCCAGAGTGCTCTGGACCTCAGACTGGGCCGAAGGTTTACCTTCCAACAAGACAATGACCCAAGCACACCGCTAAAATAACGAAGGAGTGGCTTCACAACAACTCTGTGGCTGTTCTTGAATGGCCCAGCCAGAGCCCTGACTTGTGAGCATCTCTGGAGAGACCTGAAAATGACTGTCCACCAACGTTTACCATCCAACCTGACAGAACTGGAGAGGATCTGCAAGGAGGAATGGCAGAGGATACCCAAATCCAGATGTGAGAAACTTGTTGCATCTTTCCCAAAACGACTCATGGCTGTATTAGATCAAAAGGGTGCTTCTACTAAATACTGAACAAAGGGTCTGAATACTTATGACCATGTGATATTTCAGTTTTTTTTTTTTAATAAATATGCAAAAATTTCTAAATTTCTTTTTTTTTTTCTGTCAAGATGGGTTGCTGAGTGTACATTACTGAGAAATAAAATGAACTTTTTTGATTTTTGGAAAAAGGCTGCAATGAAACAAAGAGTGAAAAATTTAAAGGGGTCTGAATACTTTCCGTACCCACTGTATATACACACACATACGCCCATGTACTCCAAGGGAACGTTATCAGGATGCATAGTATCCTGGATCCATGAGATAACTGGCCTTTAAAAATAAAGCTCTGCCTGCCTCTATGGGTGTGTATTTTAAGGTTTTATTTACAATGAATTATTCATTCACAAAGAAAATTGGTGTCCTTTAAAATGTTGGATTTTCCTAAATCTTTTGAATTAATTCATTCATTTTTTATTCCTCTTTCCAATCAATTTTAGCCTGGGTGTGTGAACTTTATCATAGCTCTAAGAGAGCGAAAACAGGAAACAAATCAACAAATAAATGAGGAAGTTAAGAGGACTGCGTGAACTGTAGAAAAAGGTCCGTAGTTGCCGACACCCAGGGTGCTGCGCCAGGTTGCTAGGACTCATGGACCAGCAGTAATCACGGGGTTTATGGCTCAATTACACCTGTATTGCAGCTAATATTGTGGCGGTGCCAGTGAGGTGTAGCGAGGTAGGAATCTATGCAGATAAATGCTAAATATGCCACTATAGTGACATTTCCCTAACAGAAAGCTAGATCACATGTTTAATCAGTGGTTTCCAATGAGAATAAAACTCCACAAAAACCTTTCTAATCAAAAATGCGTGAGTCCATGTCTGGACGGTTGAAACACAACACAGGGCTGAATGTCCCAGCCCCGTTTCCTGAAAATGACATTTAAATACAACAAAACTGCATTCTCAATTACATCTCAAGTACCCCGTTTTGCCGGTTTGTCTTCTCAAACATTTTCTGATCTAGTTCCTAATTAGTTTCTAGTCCCAGTCCGTAAAGGTCTGTATGGAGGAGGTGGTTGGATGGATGGATGGATGGATGGATGGATGGATGGATGGATGGATGGATGGATGGATGGTTGGATGGATGGATGGATGGATGGATGGATGGTTGGATGGATGGATGGATGGATGGATGGATGGATGGATGGTTGGATGGATGGATGGATGGATGGATGGATGGATGGATGGTTGGATGGATGGATGGATGGATGGATGGATGGATGGATGGATGGATGGATGGATGAAACAGGACTTTCACAGAAGAGCTCGCTGTTCATGTTCATGTTTAATTCATGTGAGACCAGAACGTCAACGTTGACTTTGTTTCCAAAATCTATGTTACTTATTAAAGTAACCAGGGTGTGATTTGTGGAAAAAAAAAACAATCAGGTGTTGATCAAAACAACTTTTTAGCCAAACTTATCTAATTCAAAAAAGACCTCACAGTGTGTGTGTGTGTGTGTGTGTGTGTGTGTCTGTTTGTATGTGTGTGTGTCTGTTTGTATGTGTGTGTGTGTGTGTGTGTTTGGGAGAGAGAGAGAGAGAAAGAAGAGAGAAAGAAAGGAGCCCTGTCCTGCATTACATTGACAAATAAATACATCCCCAGGCCTTCATCCCTGCTGTCCTCATGTAATAACCAACACACACACACACACACACACACACACACACACACACTCAAGATGAGGCCAAGAGCGCTGCTGAGGCAATGTCCGGTGTGTTGTATTTCATCATAGTCCTCCCTGACACACACCATACACAAACACACACATTAAGACTAAAGCAGAGCATGCTGGGATAGTTCTCTGATGACACAGTGACAGGACAGGCCACTGAGACAAATGAACAACATTACTAAAAACATCACGTGTGTGTGTGTGTGTGTGTGTGTGTGTGTGTGTGTGTGTGTGTGTGTGTGTGTGTGTGTGTGTGTGTGTGTGTGTGAGAGGGGATATGAGAGTGTCAGAGGAAAGAGGCGAGTGTGTGATACCTTTATTTGACTTTAACCTTCTTTTTTCATCTTCATCCCCGCTGTACAATTTGTCTTTTGCAGTGAAATCTCTGTCTCGGCCTTGATTGTTATTTTTTCTCCAAAGTCAATCTTCTCTTTGTACAAATTGACCCTCCAGCTGCACTCACACAACCTCAAGAAGCTTCCCTGTGTCTAAATTACTGTCCAGTGTGCAACAAATGACTCATTTTATTCTCTAAATTAACAAATTTGGCACAAAATCTTTAAAAAAACTAGTAAAAATCATTAAAGATTTAACATGAACACAGGCAAAATCTTAGGTTAGGCATTTAGGTTTGATGGTTAAGGTTAGGGTAAGGGTAAGGGTAAGGGGCTAGGGAATGCATTATGTCAATGACTGGTCCCCACAAAGATAGTGAGACACACATTTGTGTGTGTGTGTGTGTGTGTGTGTGTGTGTGTGGTTGGAATTGTCACGGTTGGGCACAGAACTAAAGCGCAGACACTGGAATTGGTGCAAAAATAATCTGTTTATTAAATAATGAAAGTCAATGGCTAGTGTGAGACTCTGGGTTTACAGCAGGCTGGGGCTGGCATCAGTGTTGGTAATTCATTTTTATTTATTTAAGTCCCCGGAGATTGAAATCTTTCTTCCAAGGGAGACCTGGCCAAGACGGCACACCAGTTACAATTTAAATAGAAATGGAAAAACAGAGTCAATATCACACATAGAGGAAAGGAGCAGGTCACATGTGGCAGCTGCATTTTAACATGGCCTAAAATTCATTTAATGGGACTAGATCATTTAGATGGAGTTAATACCAGCCAAGAATAAAATAGACATTAAAAGCATTACATAAAGGCCATTGGAAGGACATTTAAAGCTATAGTTTGTAGTTTCTGTCTCCCCCATGAGGAATCCTACGTACAAAACTGTCGCTGCGTCCACATCATAGAAGCCTTCCATGATCACGCAGCGATTTAAATGAGCTAACAGTTTGATCAGATCTCAGGTTTTCAGGGAGTAATAATATAATAACTTAGCCCTCATGCAGAACCTGGACTATGGTCATAACATCTACATCTTACATCTTCTAACTTATTCCCTGTTACGTCATGTTCTAATTCCTATTCAGTCAGTCAGTTTATAGGTTTTCATAGTCATAGTCAATATTTTATCATGATCTACTGCACTGTTCAATCCCTGCATCCATCTATCTATCTATCTATCTATCTAGATTCAATTCAATTGTCCTTTGGTCCTAGTTCCAGAAACACATAACCAACCTGGATGCTTGATAGGGAACCAACAAATCCGGCATCAAGCACAAACAGAACTCTATCTCTCCTATGACCCAGAGGAAGCCAGTGTAGGGATGTAAGGAGTGGTTGTGTAAGGACTCTAAGGCTGAGAGGAAAACTGGACACACACATTGTTACTGCAACATATTGCATGATCTGGCCATCCTGAAGCACATGCTGTATAACCATGTGTGATGTTTGTGTGTGACACACACTCAGACACACACACACACACACTTGTGATGTTTTTAGTAATGTTGTCTATTTGGTCGGTCCTGTCACTGTGTCATCAGAGAGCTATGCCAGCATGCTCTGCATTAGTCTCTGTTCAACTAAATGGCGTGTGTGTGTGTGTGTGTGTGTGTGTGTGTGTGTGTGTGTGTGTGTGTGTGTGTGTGTGTGTGTGTGTGTGTGGTACAGAGAGCAAACACTGCCACTAACAGCTTGTTTCATGTTCACTCTCTCCAGAAGCCAGATAGCAATTCAAAGTCTGCTTTGCTTATCTCAATTCAGAGCCTACATACTTCACTCTGTTTTCCTGCTACAATGTGTGTGTGTGTGTGTGTGTGTGTGTGTGTGTGTGTGTGTCTGTCTGTGTGTGTGTGTGTGTGTGTCTGTGTGTGTGTGTGTGCGTGCGGTACATGTGATCACAGGTCTGTTCAGCTAATCGTATTGATTCTGTGTGTGGAGTCCTGAAGCTAAGCTAAAAACATTAAAGTGAGCGGGGGGACGGCAGAAGAAAGATATGTGGTGATGAGGGATTTTCTGCGGTGTGTGGAGCTGTGTTAGCCTTCTAGAGCTTCAATAAAATACCAATCTAGGAGTATTTCTCTCTTTACGGAGACCTGACAGTTTATGTGTTCGTATTCACCTTAATACACAAGAGGATGCCCCAGGAGCGCCGTCACAAAGAACATCATTCCCTGGAAATGGTATCACAATGAAAACAAGACAGCTAGATATGGGTTAATTTTCCTATTAATTATAAAAGGTAAAAACCTAACCTTTTCAAAAAAAATGGCTTTATTTGAAAAGCATTTAATACCTAATTAAGTAGATTTGAAGAGATATGCTACATGACTTTAATTACCGGTTTAATATGATAAGGGATTAAGAGGGTCATCACAAATGAATCCTTAATTTATGCTCAAGGTGTTTGATGTGGTTTCCAGAGATCACAGAAATGGTCAATAACGTATGTTTAAATGTGAATTAAGTGGTTTTAAAGCGCCCATATTGTTCTCATTTTTAGGTTCATATTTGTATTTTGAGGTTGTACCAGAATAGGTTTACATGGTTTCATTTTCTAAAAACATATTTTTGTTGTACTGCACATTGCTGCAGATCCTCTTTCCACCCTGTGTGTTTAGGTCTCTGTTTTATCTCCAGAGTGAGACATCTCACTTCTATCCTATCTTTGTTGGGAGCTGCACATGCTCAGTAGCTCGGTAAGATCCCATCAGCTAGATAACTCTTTCTCCAGCTTTGGTCAGTCCAAAGAAGGATCAGCTGGGAGACTTCTTCTAGACCAGGGACACAACAGGGACAGGAAGTAGTTCTTTTGGAGATTATGGTCAGCTAGTGTGTGTTGGAGCAGTGTTTTGCCATTGAGAATGAGCTAGCATGCTACGGTTAGCCACCTCGTCTTGGCTAGTGACGTAGAGACGTGCAGATATGGAACAGCTCACCCGGAGACTGAAGACAGAGGACATTCAGAAACCGGATCTCACTCAGAACAGAATGGATAGTTTTTTTTCAAGTTTGTATATGTGTGGAAGCATCAGAGACACAAAATAACACCCCAAATCCCAGAAAAAAAGGGATTTTTTTCATAATATGGGCAAAATTCATAAAGTAGGCTTTTTACAACCCGTTCTCTCTTCCAACTTGTCAAACAAAGCAGCTAGGTCAGAGGCCCTCAGCCTCAGGTACTGATGCACAAGTTACTCTTTAGCTTCTTTATGAGAAGCACCGTTCTTTAACCCAATGTTAACCCAATGTTAACCCAAATATTAGACCCTCAGACCATGTTCATGTGTTTGCAGTTGGTCGGTTGTGGAACTACTGAGGATTGTTTGTCCTTAATCAGAGGTGAGGAAGGTGGTTGATGGTATCATAGTTCCAGGTGAATGGGAGACAAATTGGGTGTCATGGTGCAGGAGATGCCCTTCACTTCTCCTCCTCCTCCTCCTGTGTCAGCCCTTACAATCATGCTTCTTACCGAACACAATCGATGCACACGCCAGCTTTGTTAGCCACTTTATCGTCTCTCTTCTCTCTCTCATTCCCTCGAGTAGATGTAATCTTTGTCCGATGTTTGTTCATTTATTCTAACTCCTCCAGCTTCTCCAGCAGTCCCAGTAGTGTCCAGAAAAATGTGGAATTTATCCCCAATGTGGTCTGAATAAACAGTCCAAATCACTTCCAATCGAATCCAATCGTTTGTCAAAAAATAAGGGGAAGCTTATGTGTGTGTGTGTGTGTGTGTGTGTGTGTGTGTGTGGTACAGAGAGCAAACACTGCCACTAACAGCTTGTTTCATGTACAGTACACTCTCTCCAGAAGCCAGATAGCAATTCAAAGTCTGCTTATCTCAATTCAGAGCCTACATACTCTGTTTTCCTGCTACAATGTGTGTGTGTGTGTGTGTGTGTGTGTGTGTGTGTGTGTGTGTGTGTGTGTGCGCGTGCGTGCGTGCGGTACATGTGATCACAGGTCTGTTCAGCTAATCGTATTGATTTTGTGTGTGGAGTCCTGAAGCTAAGCTAAAAACAGTGTGTGGAGCTGTGTTTGCCTTCTAGAGCTTCAATAAAATACCAATCTAGGAGTATTTCTCTCTCTACGGAGACCTGACAGTTTGTGTTCGTATTCACCTTAATACACAAGAGGATGCCCCAGGAGCGCCGTCACAAAGAACATCATTCCCTAAAAATGGTATCACAATGAAAACAAGACAGCTAGATATGCTTATGACGCTTTGGCCGCTCTGACATGGCAGCGTTCTATGTTGGATCACGTGCAAAAACACAATTGAAGAAAAAGCACAAGCAGCCGCTGCACAGCCAATACTCTGACACTAGAAACCTTTTGTAAATTACATATATAATGACAGAATTTGTATTGATTGTCGGTGGCAGCAGTGTCGGTGTCCCCCAACCAACCTCCTTACCCAGATTTTTGGTTTTTTCATACTTCTCCAGCCGAGCTGATGCTCTGCCCGGTGTGTTTGGTACAGACATTAAAGCGTAACTTTTCCATTGGTATCTGACACTGAGAGCTGCTGAGCAAGCTTCAAGTTTTTTGACAAATTGGGAATGACACCGGATTGAAATATGAGCTTCGAGACGGCCTTTTGGGAAGGAGGGCAGAACAACTTCGGTACAACCGTTTAGTATTAAGAGACAGGGGTTCAGTTTACGTTCTTGCAACCTGGTGGAGAAACATGGCTACCTAAAACTTTTGAGCCCTGTGTAGTCTCACATTGCCAGACCTTCCACCACAGCGCTGCAGAGGAGGGTCTGGCGAGTCCACACAGCATTCTGGGATGGGAGAAAAACCGGCTCTGGTTTATTGGCATTTCTGTAAACCAGTCTCAATCCTCATGGGTGCCGGACAGAGCCACGGTGCCGTGGAAAATAGCCTCGGGAAGGAACTTGTTTTGGTGAAACATGTGTATGTTCAAAAGTAGTTTTAGTCGTGCAACAGAAAACTCAGTGAACTTTTTGGACAGATAGTCTAGCTAGCTGTCTGGGAGGTTAGTACGCCAACACAAAGAAGGAGGAAGGTGACGAACTTCCAGCCAAAATGAGGGACATCCAGTTGAATTTCGCAATCCCGGAAATTAAACATTCCTATGTGACGTACATAAGCATGCCAGGGGCCGCAGTAGAGCTCACTGTGTTTAACTGATCAGCATTGTGAAGCAAGTCAAGTTTTTAAACTAGAAATCAGAAAAGGTAAAAATGCCTGAAATATAGCATTGATTCTTACTTTTGTTTTGAGCATTGATATAGAGTCAATAGGGCAAAGGATTACGTTCTGGGGTTATGAACACCCTTCTTAGTGCATGCATTTCCAGAGTTTTCTTTTTGTTTCCATTTAACTTACGTCCCTATTATGAAAAAAAGGCAGTTAGTATTCAGGATTAACTGAGAAGGCCATTGTCATGGATCACGGTAAGGATTAGACAGTGGTCCCTGGAGGGCAGAAAGCCACACACTGATCAGCAGGAGAATTGATTTTTGTTGCCCAGACGTGAACAAATGACCACAAAGCTTGTTAATCTGTTCAGATAACCCAAAGGGAAGGAGGGGAGGCAGGAGAAGAAGACAGGAGAGAGGTGGACAAATCGAACAGGCTCCAAAATCGAATGTGGCACAAAGAAAGGAAGTGTCTGTCGGTGGGTTGGGCAATTAAAGACTGAAAAAAATCAGTTTATATAAACAGGTTGAGATACCAAAATGTAAAAGCCTGTAAATCTTCGACAAAACTGGACAAAGGTCCGCATCTGCGTAGGGGTGGGGGGAAAATCAATACAGCATGGTATTGTGGTATTTTCAGTGGCAATACTGTGTGTTGGTCAGTTTGTCCCATTTTGCAGCAATAAAATTCAAGTGAGATGAACAAACAGAGAAATGTATCTTTTTAACTAACATTAGCAATCAAACAAAAATGACTGCTAGCTTAGCTACAAGCTAGCAATCAAACACAACAAAGGCTGTCAGTTGCTAGCATTCAAACAATAATAGATAGCTACAACATTTTTGAAATGATTCCCATCTTCTGTTATTGTTTGTAATGAGAAAAGTGTATTACTTCATGGATTGCATGCAAGACTCAAACCTGCACTCGCCTCACATCGGGCAGTGACAAATACCCTGCCTACCCGTAAATTTAATCTGCAAGCTGAACATTCTCTGGCATGGCAACAGTAACTAAGGGGAAAGTGGGTAGGATTGGTCAGGTGGTCAACTTCGGTCAGTTTTTTCCAAAGTTGACCTCTGTGTGGCGAGACAATATCAGCTTCATTAGAGCTCAACCAGCTGGGAGGAGGCCTCGGGGAAGACCCAGGACTAGGTGGAGGGACGTCCAGCTGGGAGGAGGCCTCATGGAAGACCCAGGACTAGGTGGAGAGATTATATCTCCAACCTGGCCTGGGAACTCCTCGGGATCCCCAGTCGGAGCTGGTTGATGTGGATCAGGAAAGGGAAGTTTGGGGTTCCCTACTGGAGCTGCTGCCCCCGCGACCCGACTCCGCATAAGCAGATGAAGATGGATGGATGGAGATGGATGGATGGATAGAGCTCGACCCACGATAGAGACACAGTGTGTGTCATATTCCACAGCTCGCAGACACATTATAAGGTACTCATCTTCACAGTCACGTCTCAATTTAGCCCACAGCCGCTTCCTGTGATCTATGGCTTGGCTTTGAATTGAATGATGGGAGTATGAAGGATGGGGTGCTGTGGCGGCGGCGGAGGAGGAGGAGGGAGGAGGAGGAGGAGGAGGAGGAGGACTGCATGTAATGAAGGAAAGAGGAAGTGATGAGGGGAAGATGGAAGAGTATGTGAATCAGAGCGTGTGTATGTGTGTGTCTGTTTGGGAAAACAAGAGTGAAGGTGGCAGGTCTGTGAGCTGTGGGGAGTCTGCAGGGCACAGATGCCTGTTGTCAAATCATCTCCGTCACATGAACAGATGGTGTGCGTGCGAAATGGTGTGTCACCATTTCTGCTTCCCAAATTTCCCCTGGGATTCTGGTACAATTCACTGCCTGGAACCTGTTGCTTCTCAAATTGGATGATCTCTATGGATCATTTATATATCATATCCTCTTTCTTTTTTTTTTTAATCTATTTTTCTCTTTTGTTATCTATTTTTCTCATTGGAAAAAAAAAAATCACCATGACCGTATTCTGAAAACGAATTCAATAACGGCAATAACACAGGGCATCACCGTTGTATACAGTGACATTCAGGTACATTACCACCAGCTATGAAAACAGGTTTAATGGTCTCCCTGAAAAGAAACAACTGTGTTCGTTATGTGATTTTGCGATACATCAACCAATGTGTCCCTGAGCAAGACACTTAACCGCTAGTTGCTCCAGAGGCGTGCGACCTCTGACATACAGTATCTATAGGAATTGTAGGTCGCTTTGGATAAATTACATGAAATGTAATGAAGCCTGAATGAAGATATTGACCTCTCCTGAAGAGTCCTTCATGTTTTTTTAATCCTCTGTGTCCTCCTTGGCTACTAGCAACTGCATGGAGGAGTAGTAGGGGTGGGGGCTTGTATCATGTGGACGCGCCGACAGTGTTGTCGTCATTGTTTAGAATTCCCCATGGGGCGACAGAAACTACGCACTACACCTTTAATTTCTAATCACTTCTTTTGTGGGATGATAATAGAAACATGGGGCTTTTAGATGTTTTATTACAGAAAGTGAATGAAACTCATGAGCAAAATAGTCATACAAGTTGTCATTGTGTTACTTATGGATGAAACTACAGTGAAAACAAATTCCTCTTTTTATTGGGGACACCCTGGAAACTCCTACAAGGACCACTGGGGGTCCCCGGACCATTGCTTTAAGGTCCCAAATATGTATATATATATATATATATATATATATATATATATATATATATATATATATTGTGTATATATGTATATATACTGTATATACATATGTATATGTACTGTATGTACAGTCTATATATACTGTGTATATATATATATATATATATATATATATATATATATAAACAGTACACTGTATATATATTTCCAAGAAGTAATCATTTGAAAATCATGGGAAAGCCAAGTTCACACACTTGTTATGTTTATCCAGCTCTGGCTTGTTTGTGTGTGTGTGTGTGTGTGTGTGTGTGTGTGTGTGTGTGTGTGTGTGTGTGTGTGTGTGTGTGTGTGTGTGTGTGTGTCTCCTTGATGCCGCTGCTCTGTTTGATCCACTAACACAGCTCCTCTCTGTGTGTCTCTCTCAGTAACACCACATTATGATAACATGAGCTTTGAAGTGCTCTGGCCTACATGCTTCTTACCTGGGAGGAAAATCTGTTCTTCTCCCTGCAGAGAAATTATTCATGACCAGCAAGAGAGAATGAGAGAGATGTAGATGTGCACTTTACTTTTTCAAATACTTGGTGGTATTGGACTGCATGGTGAAAGGAAGACATACTGTACTGTACACGTCCAAAGGACGCAGCCTGTTGCGATCCATGTGGCCAACAAATTTCATTCAGCAGGAGAAAGGTTGTCATCTCTAAATGTCTTCACCCTTGTGTTGTCTTCCAGTCAAAATTGAAAATCAACACTTTTGTTGATGCTTTTTATCGATGTTTTTAACTTATATTAAGTTTTTGTCAATTTTTTTCAACACTTTTGACACTTTTTTTGACCTTTTAAACACTACGTAACACCAACTTATTAACTTTAGTTTTACAGTTATCTTTGGAATTTATGGACAATAAACCTCATTTATAGGAAATTATACCTAATGTTTGAGTTAGAAAAGCAGAAATTAGGAATTATTGAGACTAAAATTAAAGGAATGAATGTTGATGATAATCACAGACTGGAATATGTCAACTTTTACTCAATATTATTTCAAAAACACTTCCATTTGTTTTACAATGCTATAAAATTGAATAAGACGCCCCAAAATTAATGAAAGTAGAGATTTGTACTTGCCAAAGAGCGTTGGGTGGAATCAATCATGTTATTTTGGGGAATTAAAAAGAACATTGATATAGGAAAACATGAGGACAATATAGGACAACATGAGGACAACATGAGGACAACATGGGAACAACATGAAGACAACATGGGGGTTAATATATGTGACTGTAGCAGCATGTTGATGCTTTCTTGGACAGATTACAGCAGAGGACCAGGACATCAGGAAAAGGAATGTATAAAAGCTACAAGTCCTTCAAACATACAACGATAGTGATAGTTTGATCCTATCACAGGAAATACTACCCACAGGCAGTGGTGGAAGAAGTATTCAGATCCTTTACTTAAGTGAAAGTAGTAATACCACACTGTAAAACAATCTATATATATACTCTATATAAAATAATCCTGCAATGAAAAGGGTTTATCTGTGTTTAAAGCCCCCAACGTCTCCTTCGCCCCTAGGATTAGGTTATGGTTATGGTTAAGATTAGGGTTAGTTGCCTTAAAATCAACGGTTGCAGCACTACCTGGAAGGAGACGTTGGGGGCTTAAAACACTATTGAGCATGAAAGGCACCAAATGTACTTGATTACGCTTCAGTTTAGGTACATGACACAAAACGTCACGTAGTGAAGTTCTTTCTGTGTTTTTTTTTTAAAATGGGACTCGAACCCCCGTGCCCTGGGCGAAAGTCCTTACACAGGATTTGGCGCTCTTATACGTCATTATGTTACTTCCTGCTTTACTCCCGTCACAACGACTACAGCCATGAGAGGGCACTGCCACTGTACATGAACGAACGACCTATGTGGACGTTTTTCTGGTGGAGGATATTGTCAGAAGCTACAGTGGAAATACTCTTTGTATTTCCTCACTCACATTCATTATATATATCCTTCTGTCAGGTTGCATTCTCTTCCTTTACAATACATGCAGCTGTTAATATGAATTAAAGAAGTATGCTGCTTCTGATCACACATTTAGTCAACTCCATACTACACATCGACAACTTTGCAAAGAGCTGGAGAAATGCTGCACAGTTCTCACAGAAAACAGATTTTGTTCAATTATTTCCACTGTTGATCACTGTAAAGATGTTTAATCTAATTGATTGGGTTTGTTAAATATACTGAAAATAACTATTGCAGTTTCCCAGAGCCTCAGGGGGCATCTTCAGATGCCTACGTTTGTCTAAATAACGCTCAAAAACTTGAGATATTCAGTTTATAATCATATACAACAAAGAAAATCAGCAACTATTCCCATTGGAGAAGCTGAAACCACCAAATGATTGACATTTCTGCTTAAAAATAAGATGACCTAAATGATTAATTCTGTCAATTCAATAATCAACTTACAATTCCAGCTCTAGACCTGAAATTAAATATAAAGCGTGTTCATCATAGCACTGTTCCCTGTCCGAGGTTCCAGTTCTGAAAGTGACTCTTTGTCTCACAGATGACCGATGAGGTCTTTTTACCCTCTCAAGTGTCTGTTAATAAAACTGCAGAGCTGAAGTGACACATCGTGTGTTATTCACAAGAAACACTCAGATGCGGGTCAAAAAGTAACACATAAATCACTTCCTTTTGGCATTCATCATCTGCTGTGATGAGAAATGTCTATCAAAATGTTTTGCAGTGAAGAAACAATGGGAATACAACCCACTTCGGCTGCTGACAGATCAACCAGACACTGTTTTTTTAATGAATCTATGTTCTCTCAAATCCCTCCTTCCCTCTGGAGTTGAGCCTTGTTAATAAAAACCTACGCAGAGCACCAGACCCTCAAAAAAAAAAAAAAAAAAAAAAAGAAGACATGAAAATGTATAATTAAGCCGAACCAGATTTGCAGCTTTTGGGCTCTTTTGATGAGGCTGACAGCACGGAGCTTTATTCTTCCATTCATCTCTTTTTTATTGCAAGTTTGATCTTGCAATAAAAAAGAGTCTTTTTTTCCACTATCACTCTCAGCAAATTATAACCCAATTTTCTGTACATTTTTAAGCAGACTTTTTTTTCAGCCATGGCTGTCTGTGAGAGTTAGATGACGTTGCCTTGCAGCCTCACGGTGGGTGTGAAGTTTGTTTGTATACTGTAAATATATATGAAGAACTTACTACACAACCCAGCATGTTGCCTATGTAGCATCATGTAGCGCTGGAAGGCAAGGAGGAAGCAGATGAAATGGGAGGTGGGTGAGGGGTCCGTGCAGGCCGAGGAAAGTGCAAGAAGCGTGCTCTTAAATAATGTTTTTGAAGTGCGACCGGGCTCTTCATAAATCAGTCCCACCATGTTGAGCTTGACTTTTATCTTATCTTTTCTGCCTGGACCTCCTGCTGTGCCCACTCCCTCCCCCCTCCCTCCCAACCTCCCTCCCTCTGTCCATCCGTCCATCCGTTCATCCATCTACTCCTCCTGCACATCGTCTCCATCACAGGCATTATTACCACGGCTCCATGCTGGGCCTCGTGTACTCGCCAGTTCTCCCTTGAAAAACATGAGGAGGCACAAGCAAGAATGGCTGGATGGAGCAACACATTGTCATGAACGGGTCCGTACGATATTGTACAAAATCGTAGACAAGGCATCGGTGTCTCAGAAAGGAACTTGTTTAGGTGGAACATGTATGTTCAAAGGTTGTTTTAGTCAGAAAAACTGAAAACTCAGATTGGACAGGCTAGCTAGCTGTCTGGATTTACCCTTGGAGATCTGAGGACCAGGTAACCATAGTCCTCAGATTGGACAGATAGTCTAGCTAGCTGTCTGGATTTACCCTGCAGAGATCTGAGGACCAGGTAACCATAGTCCTCAGATTGGACAGATAGTCTGGCTAGCTGTCTGGATTTACCCTGCAGAGACCTGAGGACCAGGTAACCATAGTCCTCAGATTGGACAGATAGTCTAGCTAGCTGTCTGGATTTACCCTGCAGAGATCCACCAGAGTTAAGAAAGAGGAAGATCCCTGACATCTGGCCAAATTGAGGGACATCCGGTGGAATTTCCGTCAGCACAGGAGCAATCCCTGAAGTGGAACATTGTGGATATAGACCAGCTACAGACTTCTGTTGTATCAGCGGTAGTTTGTGGTTCAGTTAACCCGATAAAAGGTGACTTTGAGCCTGGTGCATAGTACTGCAAGCCGGTCCTTTTCGGACCTTACAGTCAGTGTTGGGAAAGTTACTTACTGCAATATTCAGTTCAATTAAATTGTATTTATAATATCAAATCATAACAAAAGTTATCTCAAGACACCAGGCTAATGAACCAGAGTCTGGTAGGACCATGCTAATGGACCAGAGTCTGGTAGGACCATGCTAATGGACCAGAGTCTGGTAGGACCATGCTAATGGACCAGAGTCTGGTAGCACCAGGCTAATGGACCAGAGTCTGGTAGGACCATGCTAATGGACCAGAGTCTGGTAGGACCAGGCTATCAATGTGGTGCACCCAGCAAAAAAAAAAAAAAAACAGACTGACAACAGCTGGAATAAAGATGGAGGTGGAGAGGCAGTAAGGGATGAGAGGACTGATGGAGATGTTGTTTGGGAGGAGAGAGATGTGGGGCTGCTGGACGAGAGTTTTTCAGCTCTGAGTGACTCACCTGTCAGGAGGTAACGACTGCAGCGCCCTTGGCTGAGATGAGTGGCGACCATAAGGACACACACAAAAGCAGCCTGTAAATGATCTTGTTCAGGCTGATTCATGGCTGGATGCATGAAAGGGGCGTCATGCCAACATACAGATGCTCAGCAATCATCCTATTCACATTAAAGCCCCACAATCAAGGGGGGTAGTGCAGTCGGTCTGCACCGGAACAACGCTCTGCCACTTTTTTTCTCTAAGTGACGAAATTATTACACTTTACTTGAAGGTATCTACATAAGAGTGACATGAACCGTCATGAACACATGAACCCTAACCTAACCTAAAGGGGTGGCTGGTTCCAGTTCTCGTATGGACCAATGTACTGATTGTGGATTGGTAGCTGGAGAGATGCCAGTTCTGCTCACCTTCACCTCTCAGTGAATTATATTATTTTCTCTCAGTCTAAAGCTATAGCTAACTGTTAAGTAACGATGACAAGGCAGGTGCCCTTTAATTTTATCGTTATAGTTGACTAGTGAAGCTCAGCATATATATTCTTTCAGGAGGGCTTCTATGCTCCATTTCTCTCCCTCCTAACCTAATCACCCGCATTGTCATCAGCTAAATCTGGGTGTCTATTCTTTTAGCTACACCAACCAGATTTGCCACAATCCCAATGAGCTATCGCATTGTTGCATTCAAACTGGAAATCTGTTCTCCTCTCTGCTGCTGTCAGTTGTCATTTCAAGCAGAATCAATGCAACCCTGCTCCACCCCATTCATCACCACGTCTCATCATTCCCAGCACCCAGGGTTCCTCCACCAGACGCCCCGCTTCAAATCACCTCCATCCAGATCTTTAGGCTTCCTTTATCCCTTCATAACCTCCACCAGTGAACATTGCAATGGAGTCTAATTGCCAAAACATATCACCCTATTATGCACCACGTTCATAAACCTTATTTCCCTCTTAAATGAAGTCTCTCCTGATTGAAATATTTTTTTTTGTTCACACAGTTGCACACATTCATACCTGGAAGCTGCCCAGTCTGATCTGCTGCCACTGAGCAGCTCCACTGGAGCGGTTTTTGAGGTTAAGGGCCTTGCTCAAGGGCACCTCAGTGGTGGTCATGAAGGATGGACAAGATGAACTCCGGGGTGAAAGTCCTGTGTTGTTTGACCCATCCACCACCCAGACCAACCTCCTTACGGGTATTTTCAGCTTTTCAATACTATTGATTCATCAACAGGAACACGTGGTTTTCACAAAAGATGCTTCCCATTAAAATACATTAAAATTCATGCTCACCACCTCGAAAAAAAACAACAAGAAAATCGTGTCCCGTAACAGTAAATAATAAATTGAATAGTGTCAACATTTCACAAAGTGCCATGAGACTGGGCCGGCATGTGGTTAGGAAAGAGAACATCATCCCTGCCTACAATCACTGTTTATGAGAGCCCTGTCTCGTTAATATGACATTCCCATACAAATGAACCAAATTCTCAATTACGTCTCGAGGGAAACATGTTTTGTCCGGGATCACTGTTTTCAAAAGACCTCCCATTAAAATACTTTTCTAATCTCAAGTTCGAAAAAAAAAAACAACAATAAAATCGTGTGGCTCAGTGGAACAGTTGCCAATTGGAAGGTTGGTGGTTCAACATTGGCCCACAAAGTCCCATGAGACTGGGCTGGTCCTTGGGCAAGACACTGAACCCCGAAGTTGCCCCAATTGCTGCTTTAAATGGGAGCCCTGTCTCGGAGAAACTGTTCTAAAAATGTATTTTGTTGAATTGTACCCATGTCGAGGGAAACATGTTTTCTTTGACCAACAAAAGTTGAATCTTAATCTTAGAAGAGGTCGGGATGGATGGATGGATGGATGGATGGATGGATGGATGATGGATGGATGGATGGATGGATGGATGGATGGATGAATGGATGGGACTTTTACCCAGGAGACTGCTGTCCTTGTTCTGTGTGAAACTAACAGTCAACATTGACTTATTTTAATGCAACCTAACATACTTTACTTTACTCACGTACATAATCCCAAACATCACCTTTTCCAAAACGCTTAGTTTCAATTTACAATACCAACCACGAGGAAGTGTAATCCCTCGAGACGTATTGAGAATGCAGTTCAGTTTTTTAGCAGACAGGGTTGGTTTAGTGACACACTGCTTTCAAAGCACGTAATCATTTCTTTTGGCTTCCGTATTTCCGTCCCAGAGAAAGAAGAAAACTCCAAATTTCTGAGATGTAGAATTCTTTAGCAGTAAACTCACAGATCATTAACACATGACATTGACTTAGAAATAAGAACACTCGATTTATAACAAATCAAGGCTGTGTTAGAAATTTGAGAAACTTTTTTTGTTTTTAAGTATAGGATTTTGTTCAAGTACAAAAAACAGACACTGGAAACATTAATTTAACTTTTCCCTTACATACAAATTATTCATATTACATGCACATTAGTCCGATAAAGTTCATATACTTTGATTTGATGTATTGGGATCTCCATTAGCTGGGGCCATAGGCACAACTATTCTTCTTGGATTATTCCTGCATGGATATACTTGTAAAAACATTTATTTCCAATGATTTTTCAATAAGTGAAAACCATTTTATCATGAGAGATTGATACATCAGTCTGCACGCATGCACTGACTCTGAGATTGATCAACAAACCGTGGATAAAAACAATAAAGAGGACAAAGTGTTTGAGGTTGGCCGCTGATGTTTTTAGAGATGTGACAGTGGGAACTTGAGCCTTACAGTCAGTTTTCATTAGAACAGTCTGCTCTGCCATCATCACAGCCAACGGCCCCGAGACGTCGCACAGCACACGGCCATTCATCACAGTTAACACACACACACACACACACACACACACACACACACACACACGATTCACTCTCTCAAACAACACAGTTACTGAACCCTCCTCTTGCCCTCAGTTTACTGGTTGCCATGTTTTATCATAGTCTTTGTGAAAAGCTCAAACATGTTTGAAACAGTTCTGAAACAGAGGTCTGGTAAGCTCAATTCTTTCTAACTGCACACACACTTACTTTTACTTTTCAAACTTGCACTCTTCAGCCCCAACCAACACTGACTCAAGTGACACTTTTTCAAGGATATTTATCAGTCTTCACCACACAGCTCCCTCTGGAGCCACAAAACACTTTAAGAAATGTTTTTTTGTTCTTTGTGGTTGCTGATAGTTAGTATACATGCTAAACTTAGATGGTTAACATGGTTATGTTCATAGGTAGGCCTACTAAACATCTGCACATTAGCATTCTCATTGTGAGCATGCTGATGTTAGCGTTTTGCTAAAATACAGCTTCACAGAGCAGATAACGTGACTGCAGACTTTTATTTTAAAAGTGCAATGCTTATGATGTAGATTTTAACGGAGGCAGAGTATAAATGAAGACACAACTATTAAGTTTTATATAGAACAACATAACTTACCACTCAACACACTTTATTGCACACACGTGACACTCTCCCTTGGATTTTTCTAATTTTCTATCTGTTGTTTGATGTTTCAAAGCTGTTGTATCTCCCCAACCCCCAACTGTTTTTCATTTCATCATTTCATACTTGCACAATCGGACACCATCACACACAGACACACACACACACATGCACACAAGCCTTTATCCCTAAATATGTAATATGTAAAATATGACAGTCCAAGTAGCTTACTGTATTCAGACAGGACTCTGTTGGTATTTAAACTGCAGATGATATTTACGCCTGAGCTGCGAGGGGATTGTTGCAATGACAACTGGGCTTTGAAGTCCTCTCCTCTTCTAAAGAAAAAAACCCAGAGAGACATGAGGGATGGAGAGAACAGCAGGGAGAAGACGTACAGTATGAGAGAGAGAGAGAGAAAAGATGGATGCATTAGCAGCAACAGACGGCTTGCTGTTACTTGATTGCTCTCCTCTGAGGCGCCTGGTATGCTGTTATTGCACTGGGATCAGTGACTGTTTCCCCAAGGTGATTTAGTGCAGATGCTGCAGAATCAGTGTTTGGGTCTGCTGTGGGCGGGTCCCTGCAGCTGCAGGTGGTAGAAAGCTCCACCTGTTTGTTGCTCTGGCATCTGGTGCTGAATTATGTGCAACTTGCATGCAACTGCATTTATATTGTATATTGTATAGTCTTAACGGCCACTCAGAGCACATAGATCTGTCAATTAAATCAACTAATTGAGTGTTAGATGACTGAGAATGTTCTTTAGTCGAGGACAGCCCCGACATGTTGATATCTGCCTCAATAAAACCCAGAATTAATCAAGCTTAAAGGGGCATTTACCAGCATCTGGAGCCTTCAAGCACAGTCGTTGTGCAGAATGTTCTCATGAACCATACGTTGATATAGCTACGAAAAATTAAGCACTGCAACTATATATATAAATATATAGTTATATATAGAGTACATATAAACAAGTAGTAACTTAAACAACTAGCAACTGCTGCTCGGCTAGCAACTTTCTTTCAGCGTTACAGACCAGCCGGCGGTCTCCTAGTCTCGTAGGATATGTTACATTTTGGTGTGAATACATTTTTGTGCAAAATCATACGGCCCCGTTCATGAGAACGCCTTGCTTTGTGACAAGTATCCTTCCACATATTATAAAATACTGTTTTATGAGATTGTTACATGTGAAATAGTCCCCTGTACTGTCCTGAGGTTTCTGTGCCGCTGTCTCAAGTGCAGCCAAGAACATTTGAATGGAATGTTAAAGGTCCCATGGCAGGAAAATGTCACTTTGAGGTTTTTTATCATTAATATGCGTCCCCCCAGCCTGCCTATGGTCCCCCAGTGGCTAGAAATGGTGATAGGTGTAAACCGAGCCCTGGGTATCCTGCTCTGTCTTTGAAAAATGAAAGCTCAGATGGACCGAGCTGGAATCTTGCTTCTTATGAGGTCACAAGGGGAAAGGTTACCTCCTCTTTCTCTACTTTGCCCTCCCAGAGAATTTGGCCCAACCATGAAAGAGACACATCATGGCTTTCAAACGAGCAAAGTGTCAGTTGGTCAAGGCCACACACCCAGGCTCCACCTTGACCCCCCTCTCTCCTCCTCAAAAGCTACAGACTCAGAAATGGCACATACTAAGGAAAGCTCATTGTGGGACTGGCTCTAGTGGCTGGAATTCTACACCAAGGCTGAATTTTGGGAAAGAGACTTCAGATACAGTATTAGGGGACCGCTAAGGTCTATATAAAAGAGACTTCAGATACAGTATTAAGGGACCACTAAGGGGACCAGTATTAGGGGCCACTAAGGTCTATATAAAAGAGACTTCAGATACAGTATTAGGGGGACCACTAAGGTCTATATAAAGAGACTTCAGATACAGTATTAGGGACCACTAAGGTCTATATAAAAGAGACTTCAGATACAGGGGTATTAAGGGGACCATATAAAAAGACTTCAGATACAGTAGGGGACCACTAAGGTCTATATAAAAGAGACTTCAGATACAGTATTAGGGGACCACTAAGGTCTATATAAAAGAGACTTCAGATACAGTATTAGGGGACCACTAAGGTCTATATAAAAGCATCCAAAGAAGGTGGGTTTATGAGACCAAAAAACAACATGGATAAAGAGAAAAGAAAAATTCTCACAGATAGATTTATGTGCAATTACTTCCTCTCTCCGATGCAGTAAAACAACTAAAGCACTCTGTGTCTGCCTCCCACTTCCTTGTAACCCAGTTTCTTGTAAGTTCTTGAGATATCTGATGGGTAGAAGAAGGAGAATGAGATATCCAGCTCTGAGATCTCAGCTGGAGAAAGAGAAAACAACCAATCACCTTCAATCCCTCAGAAACTAAATAACATCTATTATTCCCTAAATTGAAATGTAGGAAGTCTTAAAAAAAAAAAAAAACATTACCACGTTGACAGTAAAAGGTTATTATAAAGTTATTAGCATTGCTTTATAAATGACCCTAATTAATTTCCGCGTTATGCTGTCATTTGTAAACCCTGATAACAGCGTTGGTGTCATTTTAATTTTTTTTCAAATCATCTCAATTTGGAACAAAACTTAATTAAGTCGTTCGTGAGGCCATCGAGCACCACTTCATTTCAGAGGAGCATTATTTATGAGCGTGCGTGCTGAGTTTGTCGCTCAGCTTTCTCACCCAATAACAAATGAATCAGAGTTAATTGCTTTTGGGGGGGAACATCAATATGTGCCGTCTGATTTCATTTCTGTGCGCTCTAATGCAATTTGAGTGCTTCCCAAGATACCATACCTAATGCAAATGGCACAATAAAACACGCAGTACGCGGGGAGACAGAGGGGAACATAACAAGTATTTGGTTGCTATAGTTTTTTTGCCCGCTGGTGGCTGCAGTGGCGTCAGAAACACACCGCGGCGCTGTATGAGTCTCCAACGATGACGTCTTCATGAGGACAATTTGTGTTTTCCAGCCGGTGTCTCCCTTCACGCTCGTCTCTTTGTCTGCAGAGCTCACTGCTGTGTTGTTGCCGCGGTGCTGAGATCTTGCTCTGTCTGTTTGCAGGACGCACGCTGTCCATCTGTGGGACCTTTGTGTCTTCAGTAGACTTGACTACTGTAACGGGGTTTTTACAGGTCTCACTAAAAAAATCAATCAGACAGCTGCAGCTGATTCAGAACGCTGCTGCTCGGGTCCTCACTAAGACCAAGAGACTGGATCGCATCACTCCAGTCCTGAAGTCTTTACACTGGCTTCCTGTGTCTCAAAGAATTGATTTCTTTTGAAGTACTTTTGCTAGTTTATAAATCACTAAATGGTTTAGGGCCAAAATACATTTCTGATCTGCTACTACACTATGACCCCCCCAGACCTCTCAGGTGGTCTGGGACAGGTCTGCTTTCTGTCCCCAGAGTCAGAACCAAACAGGGGGGGCAGCTTTCAGTTTCTATGCTCCTCATATCTGGAACAAACTCCCAGAAACCTGCAGATCTGCTGCTACTCTCAGTTCTTTAAATCATGGCTGAAGACCTTTCTTTTTGATGCTGCCTTTCTTTAAATTATGTTAATTTCTTATACTGCACTGTAATTTGTACTCTTGTGTTTTATCAGTTTTTATCTTTTAACTGTTTTTTTTTTTTTTGTACTTTTTGTGAAAAGCACTTTGAATTGCCCTGTTGCTGAAATGTGCTATACTAATAAAGCTGCCTTGCCTTGTGTGCGTGCGTGTTGTGGAGTGGCTTGTCATTACCATCCCATTCAACCAGGAATATTTATGTACCGGCCGTGGATGTTAGCTGTCATTTTGTTTGGCTGCCTTAATGTGCAGTACAATGCAAAGATTTGTTGATGAAATGATCTTTTTCAGAGATTGAACCACGAGAATGGACGCTTGACGAGGGAGAGATAAAGGCGTTGTGGTGTCAGAGCCAGAGCGAGGAGCGGAGGACAAACAGAGACAGAAGGACAGTGGGAGAAATATGAGGAGCACCTCTGCACACCTGTGCTATGTTAGCCTCCCTCTCCTCCCCCTGGGCCACCTGTGATGAATCTGCTTCGTCTCACCCAAATGACTTCCTGCTTATCTCCACCCTCTCTGCTGCTGCAGACCCCACAGAACTGGAACAGATAGAAAGTGCACACGCTAGTGGTGTGCGATACTGCAGTATTTGGTATTGATCCAATACCAAGTAAATACAGGGCCATTATGACCGATTCCTATTGATATTATTAATATTTGGATGGTTACATGCACCACTAGCCACGCTAGTGTGCTGCAATATTTCCATTCCTATTGTATGAAGAATAATAATATAGCTACAGTTTATACCGGTTAGTTGTGTATATACTGGTGGCAGTTAGTGAAAAAAAGTGTCAAATATGTAGAAAAAAGTGACTGACGCTACACTCTGAAAATGAGAAATTTGTCCACAAAAACCCGTCAAATTAGTAGAAAAAAACTACAAAAGAGAACACAACAAAGCAGAAAAGCAGAAGATGTAAAAAAAAGGGACAAACAATTTCCAAAAAAGTGAATAAAATTTCAAAAAAAGTAGAAAAAATGCATTAAAAAAATTAATAACAGCGACAGAAACGTCGAAAGAAGCGACAACAATGTTAAAATAAGGGACAAAAAAGTTTGAAAAAGCGACAAGCGTGTTGTGTATAATTGATATCTGTTAAGGACCGGATTTTTCAGTCCGCTTCATTCATTTCTACCTTTGCTGTGGGTAGCACACTCTCAACTAATGATGTGAAGAGAAATGAATACACTGTGGCTGCCAACTTCCACAACTCTCGCTATGTTTAGCTATGTTTACGTCGCACAAAAGAAATCCGCCCCCGAGAGGAAAAGCCTTTTCTATCCTCCGGGTACACATTTCTATCTTAATCAATCCAGCTGTCCACACAGGCTGCACAACAGCTCACATCACTCTCTCTGTACACAATTCACTGCAACCTGAAGTGTATTTTTCTAATTCAGTTTATTTTCTTCCACTCTACACGCCTGACTACAGTGATTATGTGTTGGTCTTTGAGCGCTGCCAAACGGACTGTCAGGTTCAGGACACTTTATCTGACTAAATAAACATGGTCAAGACAAAGAAACGAGACGCAGCTGCAAAATGTTTTGATAAGGCAAAAGGACTAGATCCGTGACTGCAATTGGCCAGAGTTTTCATCGGAAAAATGCAAAACTAGGTATAACTTAACAAAGATTTTTTGGGTTTGGCCAAGTGCCTGACCTCGAAATCCACTGGATTTATGATTCTGTGTTTCAAGGAAAACATAGTTGGTTAAATGTGCATATAAAATCCTGCATCCCATGAATCAGTCCATAAGATATGAATATAATAAGCATGGGTTATGATTATGATATGAATATGGCTCAGTGGTATAATATTTAAGACCTGCTACAGGAAGGTTGGTGGTTCAATCTGTCACGGCCCTGCAGTCCCTGTGCCTGAACACATCCTTGGGCAAGAGCAGCTGCAGTTTTGATAAGGACGATTCCTCCCAGCACAATTGGCCTTTTCATCAGAATGCAACTGTATAACTTTAAGTGAATGGTGAATGGTTCCAGATTTTTTGGTTTGGCCAAGTACCGACCACATGATTCTGTAAAATCCACTGGTTATGATTCTGCCAAATCCGCTTTGAGATCCTTCCCATCCTAGTCCAAAAAACATTAATAAACATTAGTAAACAACGTCCTGTGCTGTACCTGAAGTTGCTCCATGTCGGCTGCTGTCTGTAGATTCCTTCATGCACATCTCGTATTCTACCAGATGTCTCAAACCAAATGTTGCACCAGCGGCGATGTAGTGTGTTGTTTGTCCTCCCCACCATGAGACAAATCTGCATTACACATTGAACACATAGCTTGACTTGAATCGCCTTCTTTTGACTGAAAACACTGCCCAACATCACTTTTTCTGCTCACAAGTTCCATTTTCACTTTCTCACGCCCTAGTGCATTGAACGGTCCACCTACATGAACACTTTCCCGTCATCAATGGCGGCGTCCTTACGTCGACCAGCGTAGAGCGCCTAGGGTTCGCTTCATTGAAAAGAAATTCTAAATTTCGGCAGAAACAGAACCCAGTCAAAAAGCCCAATATCAATGTCAATGTCAATGTCATATTTATTTGTATAGCACATTTCCAAGGCCGAGACCTACCAAGGTACTTCACAGTAAAAAACAGATACAATAGAAGACACAATAATAACAAATACTAAGAAAATAGAATACAACATTCATCAGTGCGGCTCCCTTGAGCCAAACGCTATTTCAAATAAATAAATCTTCAGCAATGATTTAAAAGTGGACAAGCTTCTAGCAGTCCGCACAGCTGCAGGCAATGAGTTCCACCGAGTTGGAGCAGCCACTGAAAAGGCTCGATCACCTCTGGATCTCAGCTTCAACCTAGGAACCTCTAGGACCATCAGACTGGCTGAACGGAGGTCTCTGGAGGGCCTATGCAGCCTGACAAGGTCCGTAAGGTACTCTGGGGCAAGCCCATTGATACATTTAAAAGCAAATAAAATGACCTTAAAGTCAATCGATACATTACATACAAAAAGCCCAATATCAGTGCATCCCTGGTTAATATTCCTGTCTGAGTGGAACTCCTGACGAGCAACTTGTAACGTTACATGCGAAAAATTATACTGGGATAGTCTAGACAGCTGTCTGGATTTACCCCAGAGACTGAGGATTAACAACTATGCTTTCTCAGAAACAAAAGTGGGAATAGTACGATGTAATGCTAATGAACAACATGGAGGTTATTGATGGTTGTATCCAAAATATGTCTGACATTCACTACAGAGCACATGATTCCTGTCCTATATGAACAGTCGACATTGGTTTCTTTTACCCACGAATGCGAAGTACTTTTAGTTAAACTAAACTAAACTTAACTAGACCATAACGGTGGAGGTGGCACACTTACAAAAATGGCCATATGAATCATGTGAGGAATGCTCATACTGTATGTGTCTGACAATTTATTTAGATATTAGAAAGGTTGCAAAATCTTAAAAATGTAACACATACCTGCCAACATTGGGCTGTAAAAAAAGAGGGAGATTTATGTGGCTATGGGTTGGAATATGTCACTCTCCGATGTGAGTTGAGTGCAGATTTGAGTTGAGCATGCTCATGACGTGTCATACTGGGTTAGGGTTAGGTAACCAACTTTGTTAAGTAGGTTCATTTTTTTACTGTATTGACATTATAGAAGATTCTCGTTAGTATCTTGTAGGCTATTTGTCGCAAAATGACATATGCGCAACTCACATCTTCACTCGATGCAAATATCGCAATGTCTCTGCCCACACATAACCCTACACCACAAAATAATAGAATAAAATAAAAAAAACATTTACACTAAATCCCTTTTTTTTGTCTTAAATCAATATAAAAATCCAAACTTTGGATAAAAATGTCAAATGTATTTGTGTAGCCTCCCTCTCCTCCCCTGGGTCACCTGTGATAAATGTCTCCCAAATGACTTTCTTCTTATCTGCACCCTCTCTGCTGCTGCAGACCCCACAGAACTGGAACACATAGAAAGTGCACACTCTAGCAATTCAAGAGTCAGGAAACATGTCTGCATTGAATCGGGATCCAATCAGGGGCAGGGCAGGAGAAAAAGTTGCCCTCCTCCAAAGCGCTCTGAAGGAGGGTCTGGCTAGTCCACATAGCATTCAGGCATGGGAGAAAAACTTGCTCTGGTTTAATCTCATTTCTTTAAACCAATCAAAATTGTCTTGGCGGTGGGCTAAACTCTGCACAGAGCTGCTGCAAAATAGTCATGTGAGAGAAAAACTCAAGATTAGACAGATAGTCTAGATAGCTGTCTGGTTTTACCCTGCATAGATCTGAGGAGCAGTGAACCATAGTCCTCATAAATCCACCAAATTTACAATTCCAACACAAAGAAAGGGGAAGGAAAACTGAAAAGACCAGAGCAATCCCGGAAGTGGAACGCGAAGGATATAGACTGAAAGTAAGGAGACTCTAACTCAAATCGGGAGTGTTGTTAGGTAATTTAGGAAAATATACAACTATGAATTGTGGTTGTTTTATTCAATTTCTTAGCATTTGAAAAGAAATTGCATCCTGACTAAATGATGACATAAACCAGCCTGTAATTCACTCAACATCCTCTCATCTTAACTATTAGTCAACATAATTCCTCAAAATATGTTATCTGCTACTATATAAATTATAATTTTATAAACTCAAAGTTTGGGGTCCCCTGCTGGAGCTGCTGCCCCGAGGACCCGTTGTTACAATGTCATTTAACTCAGGTTTATTGAGCATTAATAGAAAAAGAAAGTTGAAATGAAGGGGAAAAAAATTGGAAAAAATGTTTATTTTAGGAAAACAAGTTCATGGTCAACGGGAAGACAACACAAAGATTTAACAGTTTATGGAAAGAAAGCATTTGAAGTTCATTTCAAGTGCCCTGTCCAAGTTTAATTCATTTAAATTCCGACATATCCATATAAAAACCTACGTACAGCAGGGATCTTTCGATTGTGACTTAGATGCTATGAACAGGTGCTACTAACGTAGAACAGCACGTCTACCTCGACTGCGTCTATGTGCACCGCCATCTTAAAAAAGTAAAACTTGGGATAATGGAGAGAAATATATCATACTTGACATAAATGTTCCACATGTCAGGTATAAATATATATATATTCCTTCTTGTCAGAGAAGACAGAAAAATAAAAAATGGTGAAATGGAAATGCAGCGAGTAAAAGAGAGGGCCACTTTATCAGTCACACTCGAACCTAATTGATTCATACTTAATTGTATTTTAATACACAACCAGTGAAGCGTCACTAAAATGAGCTGAAAGCAATTCATGCTTTATAACTTATAAAGTAATTTGGCTCTACTACTTCTGTGTGGACATTTCCAGATTCGCCATCCACTTGACATGCAGTATGATTTTAATACAGCTTTAATGTTTAAATAGCTTAAAAACTGCACTGATGCCACTTTGGGAAGATTTCTGACTTGG
>CM049379.1:3207317-3224817 GCA_026937815.1 Etheostoma perlongum | reverse complement strand
TGACTACCGCTAACTATGCTGAGCACCATGTGTTGCAGCATAGCAGCACCATGCGGAGCAGCATAGCATTGACCGATACCATGGATTTAACAACACACATTTACATTATTCATCAAAACTTCAGAGCCATGGTCGTGGGCGGAGGATCAATGTATCAGGCAGACTAGATTAACATATTCAGCTAAATAACCACTCTGCCCCTGCACTCTCTCTGCTACTAGGTGAGTGGGCTGCAGGTTAACAAGGGATGCATAACAAGGATGCCATCCCCCCTGCAATTGACTGCCTTTTCCTGCTGTTTGACTGTACATACACAGCCTGTTTTCCCTCTGCAGATGCTGTGAAGACGTTAACTTCTCTGTGAGAGAACCAGCTAAGCCGAATGTGATGTTCTATTTTTTTAATTACAGTGAGGAAAATAAGTATTTGAACACCCTGCTATTTTGCAAGTTCTCCCACTTAGAAATCATGGAGGGGTCTGAAATTGTCATCGTAGGTGCATGTCCACTGTGAGAGACATAATCTAAAAAAATCTAACAAAATCACAATGTATGATTTTTTAACTATTTATTTGTATGATACAGCTGCAAATAAGTATTTGAACACCTGAGAAAATCAATTTCAGACCCCTCCATGATTTCTAAGTGGGAGAACTTGCAAAATAGCAGGGTGTTCAAATACTTATTTTCCTCACTGTACTTCTCCGACGGAGCTTTACATGACTCAGGAAGATATCCTGAGTAGCTCCTTCTGCTGTGGAACCAGGTTCCAGTTTGGGTTCAGGAGGCAGACACCGTCTCCACATTTGAGAGTAGGCTTAAGACTTTCCTCTTTGATAAAACTTATAGTTAGGGCTGGCTCAGGAGAGTCCTGAACCATCCCTTAGTTATGCTGCTGAAACAGAAGTCAGCTGGTATAGGCCTAGACTGCTGGGGGACATCCCATGATGCACTGAGCACCTCTCTCATCCTCCTCTCCATCTGTATGCAACCTCATTCCATTAATGGATGTTACTAACTCGACTTTTTCCCTTTCTTGGAGTCTTGTGCTCTCTCACCCCCGTAGTCTTGTGTGCCCCTCTCCTCTCTCCTGGTATTGCTTCCTGCAGGTGTTTCTGTCTCTGGAGCTGTGGAGTCCGGAGCTGTGGTTGGAGTCACTCCATGATGCTCGACACCCATCCATCCATCCATCTTCATCCGCTTATCCGGTATCGGGTCGCGGGGGCAGCAGCTCCAGCAGGGGACCCCAAACTTCCCTTTCCCGGGCCACATCAACCAGCTCCGACTGGGGGATCCCGAGGCGTTCCCAGGCCAGGTTGGAGATATGATCTCTCCACCTAGTCCTGGGTCTTCCCCGAGGCCTCCTCCCAACTGGACGTGCCTGGAACACCTCCCTAACAGAGGGCGTGTCAGCTGCATTTAGGAGTTCCTCAAAGTGCTCCTTCCACCGCTCTATTACCTCCCCAGTTGAGGTCAACAACGTCCCATCCTTACTGTAAACAGCTTGGATGAATGCTCGACACCCTCTGCCACAATTCTCCATGTGTCTCTCTCTCTCTTTCTCTTCTCTGTCTGTCTCTTTCTCTCACCCCCAGCCGGTCGAGGCAGCCCCCCGCACCCTGAGCCATGGTTCTGCTCGAGGTTTCTGTGTCTTAAAGGAAGTTTTTCCTTGCCTCTGTGGCCTAGTGCTTGTTGGTGAATTGTTGGGTTTCTGTAAATAACATCCCAGAGTCCGGTCTAGACCTGCTCTTTATGGAAAGACCTGGGAGATAAATAACATCCCAGAATCTGGTCTAGACCTGCTCTTTATGAAAGACCTGGGAGATAAATAACATCCCAGAGTCCGGTCTAGACCTGCTCTTTATGGAAAGACCTGGGAGATAAATAACATCCCAGAGTCCGGTCTAGACCTGCTCTTTATGGAAAGACCTGGGAGATAAATAACATCACACAGTCCGGTCTAGACCTGCTCTTTATGGAAAGACCTGGGAGATAAATAACATCCCAGAGTCCGGTCTAGACCTGCTCTTTATGGAAAGACCTGGGAGATAAATAACATCCCAGAGTCCGGTCTAGACCTGCTCTTTATGGAAAGACCTGGGAGATAAATAACATCCCAGAGTCCGGTCTAGACCTGCTCTTTATGGAAAGACCTGGGAGATGAATAACATCCCAGAGTCCGGTCTAGACCTGCACTTTATGGAAAGACCTGGGAGATAAATAACACCCCAGAGTCCGGTCTAGACCTGCACTTTATGGAAAGACCTGGGAGATGAATAACATCCCAGAGTCCGGTCTAGACCTGCTCTTTATGGAAAGACCTGGGAGATAAATAACATCCAAGAGTCCGGTCTGGACCTGCTCTTTATGGAAAGACCTGGGAGATAAATAACATCCCAGAGTCCGGTCTAGACCTGCTCTTTATGGAAAGACCTGGGAGATAAATAACATCCCATATTTTCTTTATGGAAAGACCTGGGAGATAAATAACATCCCACAGTCCGGTCTAGACCTGCACTTTATGGAAAGACCTGGGAGATAAATAACACCCCAGAGTCCGGTCTAGACCTGCTCTTTATGGAAAGACCTGGGAGATAAATAACATCCCAGAGTCCTGGTCTAGACCTGCTCTTTATGGAAAGACCTGGGAGATAAATAACACCCCAGAGTCCGGTCTAGACCTGCTCTTTATGGAAAGAGCAATGAGATGACTCTTGTTGTCATTTGGCGCTATATAAATAATATTGAATTGAATTGAATATTAGCCTGTAGGCACGGAGAGTGCTAATGCATATTTTCAAAAATGTTTTGCAACCTGAACCTTAATTGTGAGACGTGACGGTACAATGCAAATAGAGATTTGAAGTGATGCTGAAACAGAAGTCAGCTGGTATCCTTACAGCTTTACAGCAGCTACTGTATGTTTCTCCTGTCTGTTTACAGTGTGTAGCTTGGGGCCAAAGGCGTGCTTTTCAGACTAAATCTGTCCAGTTTATCCTTCACCCTCTGATTCATCCATCCCTCCCTCCCTCCCTCGCTCCCCTCTGTCCGTCTATCCTGTTATCCTTTGTTTTTCACAGTCTTTAAAGTAAGCCTATACACCGTGAATAATGTATACAGCAAAAAAGTAAATCCTTTGCCGGGTTTATAGGATTAGGACTGGACAGCTGCATCCTAATTCAGGCTCTGACTCATTCCCAGTTGGCATTACCAAATATGTCAAAAGAAACCATCAACTAAGTCAGATTTGCTCAGATTTGAAGGATAAAACAATGTGTGTTCTGAAAACAAATGTTTACAGGTGTGATTTACCAGGTGTTCAGATGTTGACGACTCAATGTGAGTCCATCACGTGAATTAATTTAAGGACGCTCAGTGTGTGCTCCTGTTAGCAGCCTGGACATCGTCACACCTCCTGAAAATCAGTAATTATAGATCCAAGTTTTCTTTCTTGTAGTGAAACAGACATCTTTACCCTCTCTGTCCTTTCTATACACCCGTGGAAGAATGACATCATTCTAGCACACAATCTGGTCTGTGTCATAAGCACGCACGCACACACACACACACACACACACACACACAAACACACAAACACAAAGAGATACGTGGTGGCACAACTATGAAGGTATGGTGCAAAAGGTGAGAACTTGTAGAACAAAAAAATCTGAACTTGTATGTTACAATTTGCTCTTGTAAATATATAATTTGCACTTGTAAAAATAAAATTTGCACATGTAAAAATAGAATTTGCACATGTAAACACAAAATTTGCACATGTAAGCATAACATTTGCACTTTGATCTGAATTTGAAGTCACACAAAGAAAAAAATCAAAGGTTTTTTTGCAGTTTTCAACACTACGTAAAACTAACTTATTAACTTTAGTTTTACAGTTATCTTTGGAATTTATGGTCAATAAACCTCATTTATAGGAAATTATACCTAATGTTTGAGTTAGAAAAGCAGAAATTAGGAATTATTGAGACTAAAATTAAAGGAATGGATGTTGATGATAATCACAGACTGGAATATGTCAACTTTTACTCAATACTATTTCAAAAACACTTCCATTTGTTTTACAATGCTATAAAATTGAATAAGACGCCCCAAAATTAATGAAAGTAGAGATTTGCATTTGCCAAAGAGCGATGTGTGGAATAAATCATGTTATTTTGGGGAATTACAATTGGGTAGTTAAAAAGAAAATTGATATAGGAAAACGGGTAAACTTGACCCGAGGACAACATGAAGGTTAAACTTGAATTAACCTAACACACTTATTGCTTGGAAGCTATCAGCAAGTTTAATACAAGTAAATTGCTTATCACCCACCGTTCCGGACCTGTGACCTTGTATATAAATCAGACATGGACATTTGAATATAAAGGTTGAGAATCCCTGGCCTACAGCAAATATTTACTCATGCAGCCATGGGGACACTGCTGGGTCTACACACACTCAAGCACAGACTATTTGCATGTGTGAGTAATTGCCTTGAACTGACACATTTAATCTGGGACAATTAGCCTCCTTCTCCTTGGGAGAGTCTTCTCTTTGCTGCAGACTCTGAGGGATAGGACAAAGAAGAAGATCATCCCTGCCTGACACTGAGACACAAGACTAAACGCCTGTGTTATCCTCATTATATCTCCTCGGTTTCTCAGCGTGTGTTTTATTGATTTCTGTCGCTTTACATTTGCAAACACGGCAGCGTGTCACACCAAATGTCACATAACAGAAAGAGATGATTGAACTGTGAGAGGATGAGAAGCGGACAATGCTGTCGTGACATGTCATTTGGGAGTTGGATGCATGTGAAGCTGATTGATGCATTTTGCATTATAATTCTTCAAAATCATATGTGGGATCCGCAGATATCAACCACAATCTGAGACTTTTTTTTATCCAATGATAGCTGTATTTCTGAATGTTCAATCAACATGGTTCTTCACACTCCTTTATTCATTCATATATTTGCACTATGAAAACATTTTAGGTATAAAGAACAACCTAAACTATTTCAGCTTTTTTCTTTTCATGAAGTCGGTCTCAGAAGGTGTATAATATCAATGGCATGCAAGATTTATGACAACTCTGAGATATTATTTTGTTTATTGCTGCATAACCTAACACTGTTTTGCTGGTTTTGTTATTTTATTCACCTTGGTTAATATTGTCAGACACTTTTAATAACATATTTCTTTTAGTGGACAAAACTTAAGGGTGCACAATTGCCCCATTATGTTACATTGCAGCTCAGGACGGAAAAGACGTCTCTTGTTTCTACAGCCAATAGAGAAGTCAGCTGGTCCAGTCTCCAGAGGCTGGTTTTAGGACGTAAGAGACGTTTCTTGTTTCTACAGCCAATAGAGAAGTCAGCAGGTGGAGTCTTCAGAGGCTGGTTTTAGGACGGAAGAGACGTTTCTTGTTTCTACAGCCAATAGAGAAGTCAGCTGGTCGAGTCACCAGAGGCTGGTTTTAGAACGTAAGAGATGTCTCTTGTTTCTACAGCCAATAGAGAAGTCAGCTGGTGGAGTCTCCAGAGGCTGGTTTTAGGACGTAAGAGACGTTTCTTGTTTCTATAGCCAATAGAGAAGTCAGCTGGTTGAGTCTCCAGAGGCTGGTTTTAGAACGTAAGAGATGTCTCTTGTTTCTACAGCCAATAGAGAAGTCAGCTGGTGGAGTCTCCAGAGGCTGGTTTTAGGACGTAAGAGACGTTTCTTGTTTCTACAGCCAATAGAGAAGTCAGCTGGTCGAGTCTCCAGAGGCTGGTTTTAGAATGTAAGAGATGTCTCTTGTTTCTACAGCCAATAGAGAAGTCAGCTGGTCGAGTCTCCAGAGGCTGGTTTTAGGACGTAAGAGACGTTTCTTGTTTCTACAGCCAATAGAGAAGTCAGCAGGTGGAGTCTCCAGAGGCTGGTTTTAGGACGGAAGAGACGTTTCTTGTTTCTACAGCCAATAGAGAAGTCAGCTGGTGGAGTCTCCAAAGGCTGGTTTTAGGACGGAAGAGACGTCTTCTGTTTCTACAGCCAATAGAGAAGTCAGCTGGTCGAGTCTCCAGAGGCTGGTTTTAGGATGTAAGAGATGTCTCTTGTTTCTACAGCCAATAGAGAAGTCAGCTGGTGGAGTCTCCAGAGGCTGGTTTTAGGACGTAAGAGACGTTTCTTGTTTCTACAGCCAATAGAGAAGTCAGCTGGTGGAGTCTCCAGAGGCTGGTTTTAGGATGTAAGAGACGTCTCTTGTTTCTACAGCCAATAGAGAAGTCAGCTGGTGGAGTCTCCAGAGGCTGGTTTTAGGACGTAAGAGACGTTTCTTGTTTCTACAGCCAATAGAGAAGTAAGCAGGTGGAGTCTCCAGAGGCTGGTTTTAGGACAGAAGAGACGTTTCTTGTTTCTACAGCCAATAGAGAAGTAAGCTGGTGGAGTCTCCAGAGGCTGGTTTTAGGACGTAAGAGACGTCTCTTGTTTCTACAGCCAATAGAGAAGTCAGCTGGTGGAGTCTCCAGAGGCTGGTTTTAGGACATAAGAGACATTTCTTGTTTCTACAGCCAATAGAGAAGTCAGCAGGTGGAGTCTCCAGAGGCTGGTTTTAGGACGGAAGAGACATTTCTTGTTTCTACAGCCAATAGAGAAGTCAGCTGGTGGAGTCTCCAGAGGCTGGTTTTAGGACGGAAGAGACGTCTTCTGTTTCAACAGCCAATAGAGAAGTCAACTGGTCCACTGTCCAGAGGCTGGTTTTAGGACGTAAGAGATGTCTCTTGTTTCTACAGCCAATAGAGAAGTCAGCTGGTGGAGTCTCCAGAGGCTGGTTTTAGGACGTAAGAGATGTTTCTTGTTTCTACAGCCGATAGAGAAGTCAGCTGGTGGAGTCTCCAGAGGCTGGTTTTAGGATGGAAGAGACGTTTCTTGTTTCTACAGCCAATAGAGAAGTCAGCTGGTGGAGTCTCCAGAGGCTGGTTTTAGGACAGAAGAAACGTTTCTTGTTTCTACAGCCAATAGAGAAGTAAGCTGGTCGAGTCTCCAGAGGCTGGTTTTAGGACGTAAGAGATGTCTCTTGTTTCTACAGCCAATTGAGAAGTCAGCTGGTGGAGTCTCCAGAGGCTGGTTTTAGGACGTAAGAGACGTTTCTTGTTTCTACAGCCAATAGAGAAGTCAGCTGGTCGAGACTCCAGAGGCTGGTTTCAGATTGTCACCGATTTGTCGCAATAAATGTAACTGTACCAAACATCTCACTATCAATAACGTTATCCACATTCATATTTAGACGCAACAAATGATATATTCAGCTTCAAAAAGCCTGTAAGTCGGAAGTTAGAACGGACGTACAACGCGTCGTTCCATTGGTGACGATACACCGTCTCGTCTCATTGGTTAGTAGACGCAAGTGGTTGCAAGTTTCCACTCGTCTCTTTGCCAATCTTTATCTAAACTTGGCCTAATTTCTGTAACTACTTTGGAATATCGACTAAAGCACTTAGCAACAGTTTGCCCTTTCTTGTTGCCTGATCTTGAGGCCTGCGTTGAACAGTGTATTACGACTCTTAGTAAGTTATGCGCTTGAATGTTGCATTTTCCTGAATTAAATTCAGTTTAATTAACTTAAATGAACATTCATATGGCAGCATGTGTTAATACCTGAGCTGAAATCAATACATTTGTTTGGACATATGGATCCAGAATCATCATAAAAAGGAGAAAAACAGAAAAAAAGTTGTAATATAGTATATAAAGTGTTTTGACAAATTGTTTTTAATGAGTTTTATGTGTGGCTGCTGCTCCTCTCTTATTGTCCTTCTGCACTTCAAGTATACATTTATTATGGTAGGCTATATTGTGTGTATTTATTATATTTTTTACTTGTCAGAACTCCTTCTGTCCCCAGGGGATAAATAAATTATCTCATTAAAAATCATTATTATTATTAAAAATTATCTGATATCCCATTATCCCAACCCGTTATTTGGTGTAAGATGTCACTCTCATCATATTTTCTAAATGTCTTTATGTTTGAATGACAACAGCAAAAGATTGTTGTCAGACAAAGACAGAAGTTGTTGTACCTAAAGGTTTTTTTTGCAGCTCCAAATGGAAAACGTGCTCCCCGATGACGCAGCAGTCTGCTGCTGTCTGCTGCGTCATGTGCGCACGGGACAAACAAACAACACTGCACTGTTCTCCAAAAAAAAACAAAAAACTGTACTGTTCTCCCATCATGCCCTTCTTAAATATCATCCTTTCATTAAAATTTGTTTTCCTAAATGCGACAGTTACATTATTCATCACAATCTCTCTGCAGCTTCCGGACATCCAATACTCCCACTCGCCCTCGTGCCACTCTGTAACATACACACACACACACACACACACACACACACACACACAGACACACAAACACACATACACCGACAAAAAATAAAAACATTAAATAAAAAAAAACGAAATCACAAATGCAACAGAAACTGTATGCAGCACCGTAACTAGGTCACGCGGTGTTTTGCTGCAGCGGTGGTACACACACACACAC
The DNA here is from genome assembly GCA_026937815.1 of Etheostoma perlongum. NCBI lineage: Eukaryota > Metazoa > Chordata > Actinopteri > Perciformes > Percidae > Etheostoma > Etheostoma perlongum. Next base: position 3,216,292 of record CM049379.1, on the reverse strand, counting down.
ACCGAGCCGTCCCCGTCCCCGCCGCTGGCTGCCGGCATAATTTGCAGACGGCAGGGGGAGGGAGGGAGGGGTTTACTGACATCAGCACAGGCGCTCGCTACAGCACCGAGCAGGCTGCCTGTCTGCTGGAACCAGCCTCTCCATCCATCCCTTCATCCTGACGGGCTTCACTTCAAGGATGTCTGGCTTTCACACTTCGGGGTTCAGGTAGTGTCGAAGCGGGAAGTTCATGCACCGAGGGGTCGGTGGAGGACACGGGCTCGTGCATGCGTGCAGTCTGAGGGGTGAGTTTGCGCGCAGCCGACTGGCGCATGCAGGGCGAGTTTTAGTCGGGCGCGCTGTCTGTCTGAAGTTCATATTCGCCGAGTCACGCTTGTTGTAACTGATCAGTCTCAGTTGTTCTGTGTCAGCCTGCTCAGCAGAGTGGTGAGGGATATTTTCAACGCATTTTCATTCTAATATCCTTAAATGTTCCTTATTTGCATGTACTCATAGTGAAGCTTAGATCACGCTCTGCACTACATTCCTCTCTGACACATTTGAAATGACTTTCAAACCTGAGCTACATCAATATGTTCTTGCATTTAAATCCTAATAGCTGGGTAAGAGTGTGTGATGGTAACCTTAGAACTTCATTTTAAGTTTGCAGGAGGGTTTGTCTGCTTCAGGAGGCTGCCCAGACAAGAAAGGCGAAGCAGCGGGATTTTACACACAAGAGTGCACACAAGGACGCTCCCAATGAGAAGCCAAATTCTGCACTGCAGTGGATTTCTTCAGTTGTGTGTGTGTACGTGTGTGAGTGTGTATACGTGTGTGCGAATGGGTGTGTGATCTGACCGTATAGACTCAGTTTAGGTTCTGTACGCTTTCTCGTTAACAATCGGAAGAACCTGCAGAAGCTTCGGTGTGTCGTCTGGAGGTCGCCCTGTCCAAGAAAACGGTGCCATCCTGCAGTTTCCACACCACCAAGCCTCCCCCTCCCCTGTTTCTTTTCCCATCACAGTCCAGAGTGTGGTGGCTGGTTAGCTGGTGTGTCCATTGAGAGGCCTCAGACTGGAGAGCTGGGACTGACCGGTGGATTCGTACTGTGGATTTTTAAAGAACAGCATGGATATTTATCCAAATCTACAATAATAAAGCAACGGCTGACTGGTGAATTCCATTTCATTGTACTTGGAGGAGTTGTAATTTTGGATTTAGAAGGTTGGACCTGCTCTTCATTGGGTTGTAGGACAAAAATATGTCAGATTTCACCTCAGGGATAAGATTTCTATAATTTTTACTGTGTCATCCAAGTCAGTACGACGCAGCAAATCTCAGGTGCCGACACAGGTTATACAGGTTTCCCAGGTTTAGGTTGAGTTCCAGTTTGACTAACAGAGTTTCCGTTTGGTATTTTCAAGACTTTGAACTCAGCAAATCTCAGGCAACAGTCACAACATGACATCTGACAGTTTCCAGTACCGTGTGCTCTTTGAGTACAAGCGTGAGCGTGGCAATGACATCAGCCTCCAGCCGGGCGACCTGCTCACGGTCTCCAAGGCCTCGCTGTTGGCTGTGCCGGGGCTGGACTACCAGGACGGGGATGAGCGGAGCCCCAAAGGCTGGCTGCACGGCACCAACGAGAGGACCAAGGAGAAGGGAGACTTTCCAGGGACTTTTGTGGAGTACGTTGGGGTGGTGAGGGCTGGCCCTCCCGCGGTAAAATCCTGGCCCAGGGCTGTACCACCGACCCCTGGGGGGTCGCACAGCGACGTGGGGGCTCAGCCGCCTGGAGCAGCTGCTGCTTCAGGTGAGTGCTGCCAACACGGACACAATGGAACACATGATGAGGGTGTTTGGTTTGGATCTTTATGACTTCTCAGTTGGATTATAATCAACAGGACAGTTTTTCAATTAAATCCACATTAACTGAACAAAAACGTAACATTTTGTCAGTTTTGGCTAGGGTTGGGCATCGTTGTGTTTTTAAAACTTCTGATTCCAATTCCGATTCTTCTTTTCGATTCAGCTTCTTATCGATTCTTGATTCTGATTCTTTGAGTGGTGGAGTTGAAACGCGTCACATGCTCACTTCACATTTTGATTCAATGGTGATTTACCTTTTTACAGACTTTTTCAATGTAAAATAGAGCCACATGGCTGCAACACAACAAGCGCCTGAAAGTAGAGTGGCTGCGATGGAAACCAAAACTTGTTTTGTGTTGAATTCGGAAACAATGATTTGATTGGAAAACAAATTTTCCAAACAATACCAATAAAAAAGAAAAAGTAGATTCCAGTGGAATAGGTGAAACAATTCCAAGTTCTCAATGCCCAATCCTAGTTATGGCTGTAAAACGTGCCAATATGTGTCTACTAGTGTCTCAGACAGTATTTATTGTTAGAGTATGGGATTGGTATTGAGTGTCAGGTTCAGTTGCTATCAAGCAGGTTGGTGTTGTTCGCATGCTTGATCTGTCTGAGTACACATTTGTTGTGTGATGTGAACTTGAGTTCTGGGTTGAAGATGTACAAACATTTTGAAAGTTCTGCAGGTCAGATACTGTCTACCGTCTGTCTACCATCTGTGGTTGGATGTGAGCCTATCAGGGTTGGTCTTAGGGCTCTACTTAAGATGTTTCGATACCATTTTTTCCCTTCCTCATACCGATTACGATACCTGAACATGAACAGAAACACTATACTGAGTACAGATATGATTGCTATCATTGCATGCCTTAGAACTTCCTTTTTATTTCCTAGATTCTAATAAAGAAACGATTCCACTGGAATCGTAATTCATACATTACTTATAACTAATCATTTGAACTATGTAGCCATTACTTTTAGCTATCTGTTTAAACTTCTGTGCTGGCTTGTTAGCTAGTTTTCTCTTACCTAATTGCAAAATGTTCAAATTGCAGCAGTAGAAAAGACCCGGTGCTATCTGTGCTTTGAGAAAAGTATGTTGTGCATTTACCCTGAAACATAAAGAGCTTTCGCCCTAGCCTACGTAAGTGGCCTGGTGTTTATACTGGTGTGTGTGGGAGGGGAAGTGTGGTAGAGGGAGAAGTGAGAGAGTGATTATCTTCGGAGCGAGTACTGACTCCAGAGTCATAGTGAGAGAAACAAAGTGTTTCCCTGGTTCTTTCTCACCATTGTGGGATATGTGTAGCATGAGAAGTTAACCCTCTCCTTGATTTCATGTTGTTGATGGAGAAGGAGAACCAGGAGATTAGTCATGGGGGGAAATGCAACACTACCAAGCCACGGCCAAGCGACGTAGCGTTACATTTTACGAGAGGTGCACGTCAGGCTATGGGGTAGGGGCCTACGTAGGCGCAGAGGCGTCTGCGGGGGTACGCCGTCGATTCTACGCAGAATCATAAAACCACCTTTAGAGTTAGTTTGACTAAATTGTGAGATTGATTCAAAGCTGACACAGTTAGCCAATCGGCTGAAAAATCTGAAATAATCGGCAAATGCCAAACATTACGCAGTTGTAGCTTCTAAATTGTGAGGCATGACGCTGCTTTTATTTGTATTATTGTGTATCGTTTTTTTTTTTTTTTTAAAGAGGCAATATTTCCATCCATTGGATGACTATTTATGTTCTGATTCTTGCATGTTATGTTACTTTTGCATTTAAGGTCTTCTCAAAAGATTAATCGATGAATCTAAAAATGATTTGCAGATTAACTGACTTTGAAATTTGTTGTGAAATTCACTGCTTTTTAGTAATGAGAGCTCAGCAAGATAGATAGATAGATAGATAGATAGATAGATAGATAGATAGATAGATAGATAGATAGATAGATAGATAGATAGATATTTATTGATCCAAAAAATGGGAAATTATGGTGTTACAGCAGCAAAATCAGTCACACAGCACAGAATATAAATGTAAATGAAATACTAGGATACAATATACATACATACATACAATATACATGAAATATACATGAAATTATAATAATAGGAATAAAATATAAGAAATATTTGAATGTACAGGATGGGAAAACAAAAATGCGCAACTGCTTAAATAGTATGCTACAATGTAAATAAACTAATTGTGCAGGTTGCACTTAGTGCAGTATTGTGGTGCAATTACCTTGATGAGTAAAATGTCAACTTAAAGCAACACCAAAGATTATTTTGTACTTTAAAATTATGTTTCCATAATTGTTTCAGTGGTTCATCAACTCGTGCACTTCTGCATTCATTTTGTAACCACATCAAGTTGGCCAGATCGGGTAGGGGATCTGTAGTTGGAATGAGACGGTAATGGACAATTCCACTTCCAACCTGTAGGGGGACCAACGAGGAAAAGTGCTTTGGTGTTAATTTAATGACCAGAAGAAAGTTTTAATAAACCACAATTAGACTTTGCCAAAGTCAGAATAATTATGACAGTGTAATTGTTCAGTGTGCTTGGACACCTGCTGTGTGTTTTGATGAAGCTACACCCTTTTGCCCTGCTCTCTATGAACTGCTGCATGAACTCTGGGAGCAGCAGATCAATAACCGTATTTCCTATCGATAGTAGTTTTCAGAAACAGACATGTTGTGGGTGACTATTGACTCCTGATGTAACCCAGTCGCTCTCTTCACTGTACATGTGGACTGCTTCGATTGAATCAAACTTCATATTTAATTTCTTTGCCATAAAATGGACTCAGTCTTTTGTTCATTACTTTACATTATTTATTTATCATCTCATATGGTATCCTTGGTAAGGATTCCAGTTAGAAGACTTGAGTGCATATTGCACACTAGCGTGCGAGCTGTGTGTATCCGTTCAGTGCAGCTGGATTTTTGATGATTTATTTAGGACTGGGCAAAAACAAGCGGCAACGAGTACGAAACGCACTTCAGCCCAACATCATTGCGAAACAGGCTGGCCCACTTTAAAAAGCTATTCTGAACCGTGCAGGCTTTGATTAGCGTTTTTACAGGGTTGGGGTGGTTAGCTCTGTTTTGGCCCTGGCTGTCTGTCTGCTGCAGAGCGAATGCAGATCTGCTGTGTTTATGGCTCTTCATTTGCTAAATAGGTCAGACGCAGAGCAATGCTCTCTCCTCTCCTTCGCCTCTTTAATTGTCTGGCTGTCCGTCTATTTTATGGTAGTGGGTTTGGTCGGTCTTCTATAAATAACATCCATACCACTCTGAGTTTCTGGGAAATATCTCATACTTCTGTACATGTATCTGCCTTCTGATGCTCTTAGCTATAGCCTGTGTACTCACTGAGCCACTCATCCATCCATCCATCCATCCATCTATCTATCCATCCACCCGGCCAGCATCCTGCAGTCACACAAGGCTATATTTGTCCACAATAATTGATTGGCTGACGCACTGTTGGCCTGCCATGGCACATTCCTGCAGTCCCAAATGACACTTGGGCACGCCCTGCTCTGTTTTAACACTCTGTTTGGAACAACACTGCTCAGGGTCTTTATATTTTGCCGGGAACAAGAATGATCTGGGATTTAGGTCATGCAGAAATGAAACAACAAAACTATTTTTTGGGCTGGATCTAACAATTATATTTAGACTTCTCTTTATTGATCCTTTTGGGATGACTCCCGCAAGGAAATTTAAATTTCCAGCAGCAGTTTTTAGCAGCTTACAAAAAAGGTAGTTTGCTTTCATAGTCGATTAATCTGTCAATTGTTTTGTCGATTTAATGGATTGTTTGGTCTACATAATGTCAGAAAATGGTGAAAAAAAGGCCAAGATTACATTCTCTAATGACTTGCTTTGTCCACAACTAAAAGATATTCAGCTTACTGTCACAGAGTGAAGAAACTAGAATATATTCACATTTAACAAGCTGCAATCAGAGAAGATTGACTTTTATTTCCCCCAAAAAATACTCAATCCAACTTATTGATTATCAAAATATTTGGCCTTTAATTTAATCAATGACAACTAATAGATTAATCTTTGCAGGTCTTGTTAACAGTGCATCACTCACTATGTGCATGGTAAAGAGTCTCTCATAGGGTATTTAGCATCTTTTAAACTCATAGTTTTGGTTTGAAAGCAAATTTACAGCATAATTCCATCCGTCTGTTGACATTGTGCACATTTTAGTCAAACATTATCACAGCAACTTGTCCATCTGGAATGCCCATTGCCATTTGAACGATATAAATAAACCATTTGTCTTTGCCGCACAAGTTCTGGTTTCAGGTCAGCACATGCAGAATGTGCTGACTTTAAATAGTGTAGAAACCGTGCTGAACTAGTACAAACCAACACTATGTTGGTCAGGTTTTACAGCTTTCCCGTAGTCCTTTAAAGTGTGACTCTGCTGAGTGTGTAACAGTGTAAAACTCACTGATGTATGAGTGAATTTCAACATTTTAAATTACATTTATGCCTACCATACACTAGATCTTGAACAGACTTTGAAAAGGCTAAAGTCTGACTCAATCATACATGTACTAACAATCATATCACCTCTAACGTTAAAGACTGTCATAATATGTGAAGGTTGGGGATTTTGTGGGGGTCACGCATTGCACAAGTACAACTAGAATTGAAAAATTCAACCAACCTAGCTGGCTAGCGTTAGCTGGTAACTTTAAGGGAAAGTTTGATGTCATGAATTCAATTATTTAGGGAGTGTATGGGATGCATGTAATCAGGAGATAGAGATATGTATAGCTGTGAATCATCAGCATAGTTATGGTAATTTATGTTGTGCTTCTTTATAACATGTGCAATTGGGAGCCTGTAAAGATTAAACAATAATGGTCCTAGAATTGAGCCTTGGGGAACTCCACACATAATGGCCATTTTGTCCAAGACAAAATCCCGGATGGACACAAAGAATTACCTATCTAGCAGGTAAGTTCTAAACCAGTGTAAGACTAGACCAGACAGGCCAACCCATGTTTCCAATCTGTGTAATAAAATCTGATGGTCAATGGTGTCAAAGGTGGCGCTGAGGTCCAGGAGCACAAGTGCAGATAACTTATTAGAATCAGTGTTTATATGCAGATCATTCACAACTTTAATAAGTGTGGTTTCTGTGCTGTTGTGGGGCCAAAAACCTGATTGATAATTGTCCAGAAGGTTGTTTGACGTTAAATAGTTGATGAGCTAAAAGGAAACCATTTTTTCTATTATCTGGCTGAGAAATGGCAGGTTGATGGGCCTATAGCTACAGATGACTGTTGAAATATGCCTGATTTAAGAGATGAATTTACAATACCACTTGTTGTCCTGAACAGATCAGTTCTCTCCAAGTAGCCACGCTGATTAAATCAGGTGTGATACCTGATATCTACAACAGGGCTAATCAACGCGTAACACTATCTGGCATCGTGCGATTGTGAACACCCTTCTACATTTCCCAACCTGACGCCTTACCCTTCCCAGAGGGGAGCTGTTTGCCGGTTCCATGCAACATTAATTAGGACAGTAAGCTAATGTCTTCCTGATGCTGTCCTCGTCACTTATCTGCTTACAGGTAGGAGAAATGTTCAGATCTTCAGAGCATATGCTGAATCTAATGGGGTAATGACATGCAGCGCACTGCTCTGCTGTGATAAGCCATAAAGCCCGCGTCTTTTATCTTCAGAAGAGGCCTGTAGCCCACTACACTCTGTTCCTCTTATGGAAATGAGGGATATAATTAGAAGCCAGAAGAATAGACAATGCCACTTAATTCTGCCCAAAGGCTTTGGTTGAAAGAGCTTGTTCAAGCAAGTTCTTTCATGTAACCCGGCATCCACTGTTTTATCACTGCGGAGAGGTTTAGCGTTTGACAAGAACTCAAACCCTCAAACAGACGTTTGAAGAAATCATAGGAGCAAAATGTCTCCACTCTAAAGGCGTGAAACTCAAAAACGTTTCCATTCACAAGGCAACACACCGTCTTTGTCTTATACACAACTCTCTGTCCGTTGCTGAGACGGGTTTCCGCCGTTTCATTTGCGCGACAGACAGCTAACAGTGGCTGTGTGGAACTTGGGCTTGGAAATTTGATTCAACTTATGTTTATGTGCATTAGTCTCGTATTGCTAGACCATTGATTCTCCACAGCACTACGGAAGAAGGTCTGCCACACAGCATTCCAGGATGGGAGAAAAGTATCCTCTGGTTTATTGGCATTTCTTTAAACCAATCACAATCGTCTTGGGCGTGACTAAGCCCCTGGATGGTGCCACGGCGCCGCTGCAAAATGGCCTCAGGAAGGAACTTGATTTGGTGAAACGTGTACGTTCAAAGGTTGTTTTAGTCGTGAAACAGAAAACTCAGATTGGACAGATAGTCTAGCTAGCTGTCTGGATTTACCCTGCAGAGATCTGAGGACCAGGTAACCATAGTCCTCAGATTGGACAGATAATCTAGCTAGCTGTCTGGATTTACCCTGCAGAGATCTGAGGACCAGGTAACCATAGTCCTCAGATTGGACAGATAGTCTGGCTAGCTGTCTGGATTTACTCTGCAGAGATCTGAGGACCAGGTAACCATAGTCCTCAGATTGGACAGATAGTCTAGCTAGCTGTCTGGATTTACCCTGCAGAGATCTGAGGACCAGGTAACCATAGTCCTCAGATTGGACAGATAGTCTAGCTAGCTGTCTGGATTTACCCTGCAGACATCTGAGGACCAGGTAACCATAGTCCTCAGATTGGACAGATAGTCTAGCTAGCTGTCTGGATTTACCCTGCAGAGATCTGAGGACCAGGTAACCATAGTCCTCAGAAATCCGGGGGGTAGAACGTCAACATAAAGGTAGACGAAGGTGACAGACATCTGGCTGAAATGAGGGACATCCGGCGGAATTTCCGACAGCACCTGGACAGCCCTGGAAGTTAAAAGGACATTTAAGCCTTTCATTTTAAAATCCTACATCAGAATGGTCCAATATTACCTGAGTGACACACTGCATATGTGTTGTCTCACCCAGAGTTGGAATGAAGCTGGCTTAAAAGGAGGATTCCTTTTTAGAGTAGCCTGAAAAAGAGTAAAAAATA
>CM049379.1:3141244-3206817 GCA_026937815.1 Etheostoma perlongum | reverse complement strand
GCTCTTCATCATCAACATTATTCTCTTCCATCTTCTTACTCTCTCTCTTCATCATCATCGTCATCTCCATCCACAACATCAACACCAATATTCCACTATTATTCCAATAATGACAATATTTCCAGTTTGATAAAGGTCATGTAAACAGCATATTCCTCCGAAATAAGGCCTTTTTACAGATATAGCATTTTCAATTAAGTGGGCTATTCTGGTATTAATCAGGTTTTAAAGGCATTCTTTGGAAATGTATATAGCAAATCGAATATGCATCTCAATTGGGTTTTTTTAACCGCAGTGTACGCCAGTTTACACAAGGGGGTCAGTCTCTCCTCTCTAAGCGTAGCTCCCATGGCGTCATTTTAATGCTACGAAGCCATCACCTGCAGTTAGCATCCCATTGACTCCCATTCATTTTGGCGCCACTTTGACAGCGAATAACTTTCAATCTAAAGCGTTTAAAGACTCTATTTGTCCGTTGTTTATTTCACGACAATGTATAAAAGGCTCCGTTACCTTGTAGCTCACATTATGACTCCGTAGCAGACGTTTTTTAAAAAATAGGCTAACAATTGTGTCATAACCATCGCCGCTTACTGTCGCATAGTGGAAAATCACCGTAATGTCAGGAGAAGCTTGACAGTTTCAGCTGTTTAGGTTTAATTACTAATGTTAACTAGCATGTTAGTTAGCAGTAATTAACCTGTGCCTTTGTTAATGTTAACTAGTATTTTAGTTAGCAGGAATTAGCCTGTGTCTATGTTAATGTTAACTAGCTACAGATCCGATAAGAAGGAGAAACACAGCTATTTTAAAACATTATCAAAGACTACAGGTCTAGATAACAACAGGTTTTGTGGATTCAGCACACATCACTACACCGACCTTTTCCAGACGCTGGATGAATGAATGAAAGCAGGACGTTGTGTTCGCACGGTCCAACAACTTTGAAAAAAATCGTATTTTGCACAGCTACATGTAAACGGAAATATTAGTGGAATATTCACTTTCATTAGCCAAGTAAACAGCTGAGTTGGATTATCGTCTTTTTTTTTTTTTTTTGGAATAAGGACAAAACCGAATTTTATGTGCATCTAAATTTAGTCACTGTCATCATAACCATCACTGTTATTGTTGTTATTGTCATCATGAATTGATGGCAATCGAGTTCATTATGCCCCTCTTCATCTTCATGTTACCATCACCACCCTGATCATCATAATTGTCATTTTTATTATCATCACGGTCATTGTAAAAATCATCGTCAAAATCATTAACATAATTTTCACCATTAGCATCGCATTGTCATCTTCTCCGTCACCATAACCATTAAAACCAAGGACCTGGGATTGCACATTGACTGTGCATGTGGCTGCGCGACTTCCTGACGGCTACACCTGTGTGCTACGGCTTAGCAAACACACCTCTTCCACCCTCATCCCAACAACACCGGAGCACCCCAGGGCTTTGTTTTGAGCCCCTGCTGTACTCGCGGTATTAGTGCTGTCAACAAAATATTCCAAATGTGAATATACATTCAAATTGTTTAATTTCACTGGAATTGTCTTATATGATCCCATTGGGACACATGAAAGTGATTGAACCTCATCATGCTCATGATCATAATTGTTATTTGTATTTTGGTTGTCTGTTCCATATAAACAAGCCACAAATGTTTAAGCAGCTTCTACGTGATGCACATGTTCTGTTAAATGTAAATGTTCCAAACCTTTGTTAAACCAAAGTTGAACTTAGCAAACTTGACTTATCTTGTGTAGTTTTTGACCTCTAGCAGTGTTTTAATGAGCCCTTCTATGGGTTTGTGTGTACTGTGATGTGTCTGCAAGGGTGATGAGCTGTGAGGGGATAACAATTCACGAGAGACGTGACTCAAGACCACAAGTGTTAAATTCCTGACCCTGTAACCTATTTTTCCAAATGATTCTTAATGGTATATTAACAACTCTTGCATGATATCTGCAAGGTCTGCTGCTTTACACAAAAGCTATAACAATTAAAGGAAAATGCGCAATTAAAGTGGCCTTTTCTATGAGCTGCCCAACACAATATCATATTCACATTAACCACTGAACTGAGGATTTTTAACCCCGTGCCCCTCCAACTACCGTCAAGCCTGTGAGTCTGCAAGTGCATCAGAGTCCGGACATTTGAGCCTTAGTGTCTGGTGTTCTGCGTTCATGTGCACAAAAATGCACATGTAACAGTCCCAGGGTGGATACGGTGTACATTCCTGCAGACAGCGTTGATGCATATCACCATTTGTTGGCTGTAATGTTGCGTAGAACAAAGTAATGGGCAGATAAAAGAAGAGGAGGCCATAAACTGATGTAAGTAATGCGGGTTACACAACATTTACCAAAGACTTATTTGAGGTGAGAAACAAGTTCAACACGTCTCTACTTATTTGTCTTTTTGAATCGTTGTGTGTCTCTGCAAAGTCTTATCAGCTCAGTGTGTCAGTGACTGAAGCTTGGGGATTTTTTCTCTTAATTATCTACCAATGTACAGTATGCTGCCCTGAGTAGTTTGTCAAAGTGTGTGTGTGCGCGCGTGTCTGTGAATATGATATAAGATATTGATCATCTCTATAAGGAGGCCTGGCCACAGTTGTCGGCTGCCTTCTCACTTATTAAAAAGCCTCGCTATGGATCTCTGAGATGAAAGCCGACTACCTCAGGAACTCTGCGGCGGCGTCGGCTCAGTCAATTCTCAGCCTCAATCAATGAAAAAGTTCTTAAACTTTTGACAGAAGCATAATTCAATACGAGCTATTGACACCAAAGGAGTCCAAAAAAGTGCACAATAAGAAAACAGAACAACACTTTGGGTCAAGGAGGAGCCCCATTGCTCATGTCCTGGGGTGAAAACTGGCCCGTGCTTCCCTTTCACACTCCTCTTTTCTTTTTCTTCACTGTTCTTCTTGAATAATAAATAGATACAGAAATAGTGTGGGCTGCCAGCTCCTTCTTTACATAAAACATTGATGCTGTCTGCAGATTGAAACTAAAACAGTCCCTCTTTGAATCCATACTGGCGCCCACAGGATACAGCTCATCTGAAAACGGGAAGAACAAAGCTTCCTTTGAACAGTGACCCCGTCACCTCCACATTTTTATTGACTCCAGAAAGATGCCGCTTGGCTAAAAACCACCAACACCTACAAACTTTTCGCTGACATCCAAAAAAAAGCTTTAGCTCCCCTGCCAACTTCTCTTCTCCTTAAATCATCCTGGTTGCTTTGAGACATGGTGATTGTCCTGCTGGGATTTGGAGCAACACCTTTAATTTATTTATTTATTTATTTATTTACCTTTATTTAACCAGAAAGAAAACTCATTGAGATTAAAAATCTCTTTTCCAAGAGCGTCCTGGCCAAGATAAACAGCAGCACAAACAACAAGGTTGCAGACATATAACAAATAACATATATCATGAACCTAAAACATAAAATACTGTTAATAAATAGTGAATAACACTATTAACCCTGTGAATTAACCCTCCTGGTGTCCTCGGGTCAAACTTGACCCGTTTTCAACAAGTTTCTATATCACACATTTGGGTTTTCTTTCAACCAAATTGTCAAAATAATAACGTGGATGGTTCACTACAACTAGTAAAGTCCTATCATTGAATTTTGGTGTTTTGTTAAACATTATAGTGTTACATTTTTTCCAAAATTTCGGAAAAAGCTTCAAAAACGCTGCGAAAAACATAATTTTACACAATATTAATCTGACAGCTTTAGTTACTAGTTGCATTACAAATTAAGATTTTTGCACACCGAACACATGTAGTTTATAAAATCGGATGTTTCATTAAGACAAAGCTGAGATGACTATCATGTTTAACCTGTGTTACACTTTGAAACTAAATACACAGACACATGAGTGAGGCGTGGTTATTGTAAATGTTTGGGAAGGTTTTAAACAGAATGACGGATTGATGAATGCAGCAGTAGCATGTAAATCACCGGAGTTTTAGATGTTCCTTATGTAAGGAAATGAATGAACATGTTAAACATATACAGGCATATAACCTCTATGCTATAGACTCAGTCTTTGGTTGAAATAGGTAGCGCACAGAGGTGGTAGTAACGAGTTACATTTACTTGAGTAAGTTTTTGAAAAAAAATTGTACTTTTAGGAGTAGTTTTAAATCACTATACTTGTACTTGTACTTGAGTAGATTAGTGAAGAAGAAGCTGTACTCTTACTCCGCTACATCAGGCTACAATGAGCTCCTTTACTTTTTTTTTACCTCTTTGGTATTCTACGTCATCGTTTTTACCCCAGCGTGACGTCTCATTTTAATGTTTTATTTTGACAGAGAGAGAGAGAGAGAGAGAGAGAGAGAGAGAGAGAGAGAGAGAGAGAGAGAGAGAGAGAGAGAGAGGAGAGAGAGAGAGAGAGAGAGGAGAGAGAGAGAGAGACTTCCCTGTAAAGGCTCTACCACGTGACTGTGTTCCACCAATCAAACGCCGTCAGCAGTCACGTGACCATACTCGATCTCAGCGGGCGGGACAGGTTAGCTTTACAGTCGTAACAAAAACAAAGATGTCAGAATCAACCGTCGCCAAGGCACGCAGACCAGGAGGAACCCCCCCGGCCTCATAGTGAAAGCATGGTTACCTTTTAGTAAAAGTGGAAACAGCAGCTACATTGTGCTGCGTTTAGTGTCGACCAAAACAATCGGACATGTGAGCGCCCAACAACTCAACATCTAACCTGAGGAGACGTGAGCGGTAGTTGTAGTTGTTGCTGTGGGAGAGGTGGATGTTTGTCTTTTTAGGTTACATACAGGATGTTTAACATGCAGTATCCATCCAAATTTGATGTGACAAGTCTCTCACTTAAGCTATTTTGTAATTAATAAATTAATTTTAATTTATTTTATTGATTGGATGAACTATAATTTGCCTAAAGATGATTATTTTGTATTTTTGTCGGTCTGGTTGATGCTTGTGTTAAGAAATAAATCAGACGTTGCTCAACAGTTACTCACTACTTGAGTAGTTTTTTCATCAAGTACTTTTTTACTCTTACTCAAGTAATTATTTGGATGACTACTTTTACTTTTACTTGAGTCATATTATTCTAAAGTAACAGTACTTTTACTTGAGTACAATTTTTGGCTAATCTACCCACCTCTGGTAGCGCATCGCTACCGTGACGGCCGACACTTTTAACCACGATCTCTTGTTTCAGTCAAAATATGTATTCAATTGAACTCTTTTTCAGTTTTCTCAAGCATGTACGAATTCTTCAGCACTTTGAGCTGCATTTCTTTAATAAATGTTTGTTATTCTATAACAGTTATTCTTTTTCTTTGCGTATACCTGTAAAAACTGGCACTAGGACATGTACAGAACAAAAAATGGAGACATCATGTATATTTGCAATGTAAATATATTACGAGTAACTTTCAAAACATTGATGTACTAACTCTGCCGATCTTACTACTTGCTGCCATATCACACCAAGCACACATTACTGCAGTTGATGAATTATCTATTTAGGCCAAAAGTTAGCTCTGAAAGGATGTTTTGCAAAATGTAATATCCACTTTCATTGTTCTTGTCTGGCAAAGTTTTAGTTTACAACCTTACTGTTCGGTGCACAGAAATGCTCCACAGTGTCTTGTGAAATAATCTACCAGATCACCACTGAGACGTTAATTCTTCAGTTTTAAGAGTCGGCTCAGCACCGTTGTAAACTAAAGCCGTTCAGTAACCCCAAGGTTACAGATTGGAGCCATTATCTCACACACACACACACACACACACACACACACACACACACACACACACACACACACACCACAAACACACTCCACAAACACACTCCCTAGCAGCAGGAACCTCTCCCAATTTATGACTAATTGAATAAAAAACTACTTTAGTCCACCGTTTGTCGATATGTGTGCGTGTGTGTGTTTGTGTGTGTGTGTGTGTGTGTGTGTGTGTGTGTGTGTGTGTGTGTGTGTGTGTGTCGGGGGAGAATCCCTTTAGGTCGAGCAAGAGGGTTGAGCCAGAAGCTAATGAGATTAGTCACAAAGTCGGGTTTAAAGTGTGCACACTGAGCTCATTGGGAAGCTAATTTAATCAGCGGTCCTTGAATGCAACGCTGGGCTCGGGACAGATCAGCCGCTCTCAGCCGCCTGATAAGTCGTAACACAATAAGATGACTGACTCAGGGCCAAGCAAGGGACATGCTCCGATTGGTTCACACGTGACGGAGCTGCTGAAGGAGTTTGTTAATTGCTCTGCGTTTATCTACAGTTTCTGTTGATTAAGATGGAATCACCACCGTTGATCCCTTTCCTATTCCTTATCTTCTGCTCACGCTTTCCTGAAGAGAAACCTCCTGAAATACTGTTTAGAGTGACTCTTTTCCAGGGATGGCAAAAAGTACTCACTTCCCATACTCAAGTAGAAGAGAAGACACTTGTGTTAAAAACTACTCTGGTACAGGCTTGGAAATGTACTTAAAGTATAAAAGTAAAAGTAGCCGAATGAGAAAATGAACTGAGAGCTAGCAAATCTTTCAACATGGAGTCTAATATTAATAAATGTAATATGTCAGGCTTACAATGTTAACTTCATTTCAATCATGTCGGCGTCCATAATGCTACGCTAACATTACCGCTAACGTTACCGCCATCAAGCCGCAATGATTTGCCACCGAAACGGTCGAGTCGTTTGTAGCGGTGCAGAAGTGCGACGTATATTCCCATCCGATTAGTTCCAACTGAAATGATTTGAAACTAAAGTAACGAGCCAATTTTGTAAGATGTAAGGAGTAGAAAGTATCGATATTCCTGTTAAAATGTAAGGAGTAAAAGTAAAAAGTCGGCACTAAAGGAAAGGAAAAATCTACCTGAGTACAGTAACAAAGTATTTTGTAGGGGAGAGCCGGGACAGTTGAAACACTTTTTAATTAAACTTAATTTACAAAGCGGTCGTATCACACTGAAAGCTGATATTTTGTCACTAGCAACCTACACGTGTCATCTGTCAGATACAGCTGCATCTTCAGCTTAGAACAAAACCGTTCAGGAGTTATTACAACGGGTGGGGGACGGTGCGTAATGTTTCATCTGTCCCTCCTGGACGGGACGAATGAAACAGCATGCGGGGATCTAATGAAACATACAGTTTAAGCCATATAAACTTCCCACAACTTTAATATTTTGACTGTATATGATGGATGGCACTTCCAGAAGGTGTTAATTTAGATAGATTGTTGCAGGACTACACGTCTCCCTGAATGTCTCTTAATAACTAATCTGCTGTCATCCTGAAGCGCGTATGAAGCGGTTATTGAAATATCATGCACTGTGGATGATTATGACATTTTTATAGCTAGAACAGTATGTTTTTCCATTTATATCATGTTTCTATGGTGGAAAATGTCGTTTCACTAGATTTTTACGTGGGTTAGACCACTGGACATAAAAAATAACGCGCCCCTGCCCGTCAGTCTCCATAGGATAACATGGGAAAACTCGACCCCCCCTACCTGGTGGGCTCAAATATATTTCATCTTTCTAAAACTGCTTTTCCATGTCTCACCTCCATAAATAATTGTATAAACACAGATATTTGTGCATTTACTTAAAATCCATGGAGTTGCAGCCAGGTCGGGGACAGTTGAAACAGCGGTTTCATCCGTCCTGACCCCAGCCTGTTTTTCTTATCATGTAATCAAGCATGCAATATGAAAGTCTGGGATTGTGCAGAACACTAACTGGTCTACTGAATAAGCATGCAGTCGAACCTTTAAATGAAAAACCCTCGTTAATAATCGAAAAAATGTGACCGCTAATGAAGTTTACTTTTGACCATCAAAACTTATTTATCGGCTGTAACTCCGCAATAAAAGGAAATAACAGGGAGATATCTGGCTGATAGGAGGAGGTTAACATGCTCTATGTTCAGACCTAAGGAAGTCTGTCTATCATCATTGTACTCGGAGAAAACTGGAATGTTTCATCCGTCCCCGCTTTCAATCGCCCCGGCCTCCCTACTTCGTTACTTCCCCATCTCTGCTCTTTTCCCTCAGCAGCAAAGCAGGAAGTATTATGACATAGTCACAGAGCAACGCTTTCGTATGATCATTGATGATTGGTTCGTATGAACGGGTTTGTATCACATCTGGCCAGTCACATGACTACGGGTCACATCACATGACAGTTAGGTAACTTTACAGCTAAATTTACACAAGAGAAGATGACTGTGAGCCGGGTACAGGGCACTGTGAGGCAGCCGCTTAAAGGCCATCCACACGGAAACGTTTTTTTTATATAAATGCACGCTTTTGTATCCTGAAAACGCACTTTATTGAAACCTGGACCCAGGGTGAATTTTTTTTTTTTTTTTTAAATGCCGCCCTTTTGTTTTCGTTTGGACGGCGAAGTCGCATATTTGCGTATTGATGATGTCATTGCCTTCATAACCATAAAGAACGAGATCAAGGGTACAAGCGGCCGAAATGGGTTTCCTCAGGAGGGGGCTGGCGCCTCCTTAGAGATCGGGTGAGAAGCTCAGTCCTCCGAGAGGAGCTCGAGTAGAGCCGCTGCTCCTTCACGCCGAAAAGGAACCAGTTGAGGTGGTTCGGCATCTGGTAAGGATGATCCCGGGGGTCCCTAGGGAGGTGGTCCAGGCAAGTCCAGCTGGGAGGAGGCCTCGGGAAGACCCAGGACTAGGTGGAGGGACGCCCAGCTGGGAGGAGGCCTCGGGAAGACCCAGGACTAGGTGGAGGGACGTCCAGCTGGGAGGAGGCCTCGGGAAGACCCAGGACTAGGTGGAGGGATTATATCTCCAACCTGGCCTGGGAACGCCTCGGGATCCCCCCAGTTGGAGCTGGTTGATGTGGCTCGGGAAAGGGAAGTTTGGGGTCCCCTGCTGGAGCTGCTGCCCCCGAGACCAGAAACCGGATAAGCGGATGAAGATGGATGGATGGATGGATGGATGATGTCATTGCCACCCCTCAACCACTTCACCTGAGTCCGATTTAATACGGCGACACTGTTGGACCGCATCAGTGATCTCTTTTTAGAGCTCGACCGATTATCGGCGGGTCAATAATATCGGCGGGCTTGTGTAGCATTGCTGCGGGTGTAATATACTAAATATGACATTATTATGTTGATTATTGGCATACGTAAATGTCATGGAGGGCAAAAGTGTCTGGACTGTTTTTGAAAAAATGTAGGTATTTTGTCAACTGTATAAGTTATGTTTATTTCTTCACAGTGTGACTCCCAAAACATATTAGAAGTGTTTTAGAGAGGAGATTGGCCTCAAAACCAAGAATACATTGAGGCATGATAAAAGTGCAAGTACCTCAGATTTGCAGAGTACTTGAGTGAATGCACTGAGTCACATTCCAACACTGCTACTGAGATTGTAGATGCACAGAAGCCAGACGTTGGGGCTATAACCTGCTGCCTAAACTCAATGAAACCTCAACCAGAGAGGTGGCAGATCAGCTCCAACTGAGAAAGAAAGGACAGATGGAAGGATGAGTCCAAAGGAGAGGGCGAGCACGGAGAGGAGGATGGAAGATGCAGCAGGAGGAAATCAGCAAGACAAAGGAGGAGGAAAAGAGGAGAGGGGAGGAGGGGGGGGGTGGCAGGGAAGTAAGGACGGATGGAGAGAAAATAGAAGAGATGAAATGAGGAGAAAGAGGAAAAGGAAAGGACATCTGCCGCTAGCTGCAGGCTCTGAGTCCACGCCAGAGATGAGGTCAGAGCAGCCTGCTGACCACAGGCACTGAGCACCAGGCCCAAAAACACACACAATACTCATTTTAGAGTCGTCTATATCGATGTGTTCAGGTGCAACCGGAAATTCCACCGGATGTCCGTCATCTTCCTGTTGGCGCTCTAACCTCCGGCTGATTTCTGAGGACTATGGTTACCTGGTCCTCAGATCTCTGCAGGGTAAATCCAGACAGCTAGCTAGATCTGTCCAATCTGCTATGGTTACCTGGTCCTCATCTCTGTCCAGACAGCTAGCTGACTATCTGTCCAATCTGAGGACTATGGTTACCTGGTCCTCAGGTCTCTGCAGGGTAAATCCAGACAGCTAGCTAGACTGTCCAATCGGATTTTCTCTCTTGCACAACAACAACAGCTTTTGAACGTATACTTTTTTGACCAAAACAGGTTCCTTCCCGAGGCTATTTTTTGCAAAGACACCATTGCTCCTCTCGACGCTTAGCCCCGCCCAAGACAATTGTGATTGGTTTAAAGAAATGTCAATAAACCAGAGCACGTTTTTCTCCCATCCCAGAACGCTGTGTGGAATAGACAGACCCTCTTGCATTTTTATGTCCTAGTGAATAAGGATTGTTATTATGCTGGAGGAGAATGATGATGATGATGATCAATGATGCCCTTTATGAAATGTTAAAACATTGAATTTAAAGTGAAACTGAAGATCAGTCCCTTTAAGAAATATAATGAACACATACATCAAGGCCCGGACCCCTACTGACACTGACACACACACACACACACACACACACACACACACACACACACACACACACACACCCTCCCCCCATCCCTAGTCACTACACTTCATTACACATCTGCCCATTACACATACTAAACACATACTAAATATTCAAATATTCTTTGCAAAATCTGCACTCAAGTCATTCAGCCTCTTTTTTTCTTATGCAAGTTACGTATATGTATATATTTTCCCCCCATATTTATTGTTGTTTTCATGAATGCCCCTTTTCACTAAAGGCAAATTCCACATAAGAAGTGTACTTATTGTGGCAATGAAACCTTTTCTTATTCTGAATTCAACAAAATGTCAAACTGTTGAGGCCCGACACAGATGTTCTCTTCTCTGCTTCGACTAACAGACTCACACAGAGCACTGCATCCCTTTATCTCCCTCCGCCTCTCTCTCCTCTCCCTCTGCCTCTCTCTCTCCCCTGGCATTATGACCTGTGTTAATGAGGCATTATACATCTCGCCCCATTTCTTCGGCGAGCATTGCCTCCGTCTCAGCTGTCCATCAACCCTTTGAGCCACGCCGGAGCACATCATCTCTTTCTTCCCGCTGTCGGGCTTCAGCCGCCCAGATGCATGGGCATGTTAAACTCATTTTGACTTTTATGTGGTCACATATGGCTTCACATTGTTGTTTTTGGGATTAAACAATGAATCATGTAAATCTATATCTGTATATTAGAGCTTATTAAAGAACTTATTAAAATTTGAATCCCGATTTTGGCTCTTAACGATCACAAAAACAACGTAATCAAGAAAAAAAAAGTATTTTGCACATTACATTTTGCAAGTTAACTCTTATGTTGTCTCGTGTTCTGAAGGGGAATTCATGAGTAGGAAGGGGAATTTCACAGTTGAAGGTGCGTTCACTGTTTTCTATCTTCCATAAATGCAACATCTTTTCCAAAACTTCTCCGGCCTATACAGTGTCAGAACATGGTAAAAAAAAAAAAAGAGATATTTAGTTGACTGTCTGTTCAACAAATGCAACATCTTTCCAAAAGTCAATGAGTAATCATGTTAAATAATTGGGATAATGACCGTTTCTCCGTGAAATTCACACTCTGTAGTTCATTAGAAAGGGCCAAGGCTTTCATATCTGACAAAATGTGGAAGAGCCTGTGGTGTATGGCGGATATTTTTCACCAGTTAAACATGAACTACTGTCTGCCAGCAAATGTTAATTGAGCCAATAAAACTCTCCACATCCTTAAAATATAATAAATATGTCTCTTTGTCTGAGACAAAGACATGGAGAGAGATTTACATTATTCTACTGAGAATACAAAACTCATTACTCTTGATCCCTCAAAGGCACCACAAACACATCGGATGGCCTGGTTTTGTGGTTATGTGTGTGTGTGTGTGTGTGTGTGTGTGTGTGTGTGTGTGTGTGTGTGTGTGTGTGTGTGTGTGTGTGTGTGTGTGTGTGTGTGTGTGTGTGTGTGTGTGTGTGTGTGTGTGTGTGTGTGTGTAGCTACAGTTCATATGCATCCACATGCCAGGACGCAGGTTTTGTTTTGTTTGACCTTGGGCCGAACACGTTGGGGGGTTCTCTTCTGGAAAATTGTGAGCATCAAACACTTTATTTCCTGCATTCTGGTGAATAATATTTTTTTTTTTTAAAGATTATTTTTTTGGGCATTTTCAGGCTTTAGTTTGACAGGACAGGCATGAAAGGGCATATATGACAGCATATATGGGCGCCTGCTCTACCAACTGAGCTTTCTGGGCGCCCTTCTGGTGTATTTTTATGCAATAATTTATGGTGCAAATGTCTTGAATCACATAAAGGAAATTATTCCTCAGCATATTCAAATCATCACGTGTTTTGGGACTTTTTTTTTTTTTTTTAGGAATCATGTACATCTCACTCGAATCTGTTAGGGAATGAGACCTTGTTAAAGCCAGAAGCTGCAAAGTTGAAATCTACATGAAAAACGTCAAATCCCATCTTTATTTTTACTGTTCTTGTTGTGTCCTTTAATAATAATAATAATAATAATAATACATTTAATATGTAATGCACTTTATATTTACACAAATCCCAAAGTGTTACATGATAAAACAGGTAAGTGCTAAAAATAAAAACATATGGAGAGCATGAAAATAAAACTATTTCCACACGTTTAGACCCCCGAATGGTTATTTTTATGTTTATTTATTTATTCCAAGGGGGAGAAATCTTCTAAATACTGGAGGGAGGATATTCTCTGCAAAATCTAGTCCTATGGCCACAAGTACAGTATGCGTGCCATGAGATCCAGCAGATCACCATCAGCTGGTTCTGCTGCCTCAAAGCTCGTCCTGTCGGCCAATTACATCTCCCCAGCGACCGTAAAGCTCCCATGATGAAAGGTAGGTCTCTTAATAGAAACCTATGGAGCGAAATCTCTCCCTCTCTCTCTTTTTATCCATCTCAGTCCTTATACTATCAGGCAGATTCCCCATCTTTCATAAAAAAGTGCCCTTGACCTTCCAGCAATATGAGAGGGGCTTGATAGAGCATCATAATGGGGCTCTATCCTTTCCATGTGATTGAGCAAGCCAAGCTCTGCGGGCTAGCAGGACACCCTTCTACGGATTAGGTGTTAAAGTGTGTTGCCATAAATCGTCGAGCTCGTAAAAAACACAGGAAGTCAGGTGCTGCCTGGCTGGAGGCGGCGGAGTCAGGATGCTGGGGGGAAAAGTCACTTTGTCTGCTGTTGAATATAATAGATTTGAAAGGATATTGTTGACGTTATTGTCTAGAAAACACATGAAGAGACGCCAAACCATCAACGTGCTTTAGGGCTGCAACTAACGCATATATTTTCATTGTTGATTGAACTGTCGATTATTGTTTTGGATTAATTGATTACTTACTAAAAAAAAAAAATGTGGATCCGTGTTTCCCAAAGTCCCAAGATGACGCCCTCAAAAGACTTGTTTTGTACACAATTTGAAGATATTCAGTTTCCTGTCACAAAGGGAGAGTAGAAACTAGAAGATATTGAAATTTAAGAGTTGAAATTTCAAGTTTTACTTTTATTTTCATAAAAAAAATGACTTGAACCAGTTCATCGATTATCAAAATAGTAATAATGATAATGTCCTCCTTGGTCACTAGCAACTGCGTAGAGGAGGGCTTGAGGCGCGATCACGGAAGGCTTGAATCATGTGGATGTGCTGACAGTGTTGTTGTCATTACTTAGAAAACCTCATGGGGGCGACAGAAACTACGCACTACAGCTTTAAAAGTCGACAACCAACCGATTAATCGATTCGTCTTTGCAGCTCTAGTAGTTTTAAGAAAACAAATACTCAAAGAGCAGGAAAAAGGAAGCAGTGCATTTGTTCGGGGCTATTGTCAGCATTAATTCACATTTGGTGCTCTAGCGAGCACTTGGTGTGTGCGGGATTGAGTTAAAGTAAATGACAGCGGGTCTGTGGTTCATGGTGATGAAGGAACATGTCAGCCAGTGCAAGAATGTGGCTCGCTGATGAATAGCTTTCGGACAACAATGGATCTCTTGGCTCAGGTTCACATTTTGGTTCAAAAACAAATATATTTTGCTACGTTTCTCCCTCTCATTCCTCCTGCTCTGGCGTTTTCCTCTCTCATTCCCCCTCTCATTCCTCCTGCTCTGGCGTTTTCCTCTCTCATTCCCCCTCTCATTCCTCCTGCTCTGGCGTTTCCCCCTCTCATTCCCCCTCTCATTCCCCCTGCTTTGGCGTAGGTGGAGGGACGTCCAGCTGGGAGGAGGCCTGGGGGAAGACCCAGGACTAGGTGGAGGGACGTCCAGCTGGGAGGAGGCCTGGGGGAAGACCCAGGACTAGGTGGAGGGACGTCCAGCTCGGAGGAGACCTTGAGGAAGACCCAGGACTAGGTGGAGGGACGTCCAGCTGGGAGGAGGCCTGGGGGAAGACCCAGGACTAGGTGGAGGGACGTCCAGCTGGGAGGAGGCCTGGGGGAAGACCCAGGACTAGGTGGAGGGACGTCCAGCTGGGAGGAGGCCTGGGGGAAGACCCAGGACTAGGTGGAGGGACGTCCAGCTGGGAGGAGGCCTGGGGAAGACCCAGGACTAGGTGGAGGGACGTCCAGCTGGGAGGAGGCCTCGGGGAAGACCCTGGACTAGGTGGAGGGACGTCCAGCTAGGAGGAGGACTCAGGGAAGACCCAGGACTAGGTGGAGGGACGTACAGCTGGGTGGAGGCCTCGGGGAAGACCCTGGACTAGGTGGAGGGATTATCTGGCTAATGTGGCTTGGGAAAGCCACATTAACCCCTGCGACCCGATATTGGATAAGCGGACAAAGTTGGATGGATGGATGGATTTTACCGTTGGTGGTTATCATTGCTTTTTTATGTTGACTGTAACTGCCTTTTAAGTATGATGTGAGATTTAAAAAAATGGAGGATGAATATAAAAGGAGGTGAAAAAAGAAGACCTTACAACCACGCACTTGTCCATCTATGTTTTCCTAAACTTAGCAAAAAAACAATTTGTCACCTAGGTTAGCTAACAGAGCCCTAATTCACATTATCTGAGTCATGAAACCCCACAGGCTGAAGGTGAGAGCTGCTCCAATTCAGCAGTAAAACCCAACAAAATAAAGGGCTCTGTGCATACTGATCAACCCACTCTGTGGTCAGCTGTTCCCAGAGAGGTGAAAGAAAACCCACTCATTAGTAATTCAAATCGGGCTGAGTCAGGGGGAACACGGTAGCTCGGATATAAAAACAGATTTATTATCTGCTGGAAAATTACAGATCTCCAGTGAAAGGTGGAGAGAGAGAAGAGAAGAGAGAGAAGATTGGGAGGGGAGTTTGTGTCCCTAAGAAGTTAGGGAGAAAACACAAGACTTTCCCCTCCGAGAACGGGTGTTTGTTTCTCGGAACTACTGCTTAAAGGGGAATCGGTGTTTTAAGCCAAACAACCATTTTCTAATCTTAACTGGTTGTAATCACAGTTATTACAACATGTTTACTTATTAGGGTTGGGCATGATTAATCAACGATCGATAATTGATCATTAAGAATTTTCGTTGATCATGTTAATTTGTTATCAATTAAACTAATGCAGGTTGCAACACATAAGGAGTCGTTTTGAAGGTAACGCTGTCTCACAGAAACAGATCAACTGACATGTGTAGGACAAGAACAATTTAAAAATTATATAAAATAATTATTATAAAATAAATAAATATAAAAGTTATTCTGATGTTCATTGGTCACTCTTGTACAGACATGCGTGTGTGTACATAGGCGGCTCTCTTTGTTATAATAGTGTGTTCACTGTTTGAATAAAGTTGCTAACGATCTGAAATCTTTGGACTCGTCATCTTTGAAGTCTCCGTCATCCTTTTCCTTTTAATGAGCCGCCTGGGTGTTTTTCAATGCTGAAAACATTGAGAACTATGCCTACATTTCACTTAAAGGTCCCATGAAATGGCTTTAGAAGTGTACATTTATTTACTGATGCTGTTGTGTTAGTTATGGCGTAAGGACAAACATGTATTTTGGATAATGCGACACAGGAAAAGAGCTGAATGTTATATTAAAATAATGGATAACAGAACAATAAACCAGCTTACACAAAGAGTACATTAAAGAATATTTTTTCAACCCCGATATCAACAGGTCGAGGTGCTATAGCAATACTGTGAAAGAAGAGGAAACAGCAGTACCAGGTATACTATACATAGGTAGAAAATCACGCTACAGTTCTGCAATGACCGAAACTACAGATGTGTGATACTCTGAAATGCTGACCAATCAGAGCAGAGTGTTTCCGACAAAGGGCGAATACCATAGAGAGATCCCGTTGTTCTGCACGGAGACCAGTGAAGGAAAATAGAAGCACTTTTCTGGTGATGGTTCAGCGTTACTGCGCAGCCTCCAACCGAGCTTGAAGACGTAGATGTGACGTAAGCAACCTGTCTGAAAGCTGTAAGTCTTCTGGTAGCTGTGCAGGAGAAATCTCAATCATTCCCAATCAGCAGAGACGGAGAGGTAGGTATATGTTAGGAGATAACATAGACACAGGCTAATTACTGCTAACTAACATGCTAGTTAACATTAACATAGGCACAGGCTAATTACTGCTAACTAACATGCTAGTTAACATTAACATAGGCACAGGCTAATTACTGCTAACTAACATGCTAGTTAACATTAACATAGGCACAGGCTAATTAATGCCAACTGACATGCTAGTTAACATTAACATAGGCACAGGTTAATTACTGCTAACTAACATGCTAGTTAACAATTAACATAGGTACAGGCTAATTACTGCTAACTAACATGCTAGTTAACATTAACATAGGCACAGGTTATTAACTGCTAACTAACATGCTAGTTGACGTTAGTAATTAAACCTAAACAGCTGATGGAAGTCAAAACTATCTGCAAGCTTCTCCTGACATTACGGTGATTTGTCGACTATGCGACAGTAAGTCACGTGGTTATGACACAATCGTTAGCCTATTTATTTTATATAAAAACGTCTGCTACAGAGCCATAACGTGAGATACTAGGTAAGGAAGTGTTTTATACGTTGTTGTGTTTCTTTAGAAATAAACAACGGACAAATAGAGTCTTTAAACGCTTCATATGTAAAGTTATTCGCTGTCAAAGTGGCGCCAAAATGAATGGCAGTCAATGGGATGCTAACGGCAGGTGATGGCTTCGTAGCATTAAAATGGCGCCATGGGAGCTACGCTTAGAGAGGAGAGACTGCCCCCCCCTTGGTGAATACAGGTATAGACAGTATAAAGAAAAATGATGTTTCATGACCACCCGGTCTCACAGCAGTTTGTGAAATGTTCACGTTATTTAATCTATTGACACAGTGAAGAAGAACGTCGAAAGGAACTGCCACACGTGGGACGCAATACCCGGTCTCCGGTCTCTGGGGTGAAAGTCCTGTGTTGTTTGACCCATCCACCCCCCCCAACCAACCTCCTTACATGGACTTTCAATACTTCTCGCTACCGTAATCGTGCTATTAACATGAAAGATGCTTCACATTGAAAAAACAGTTAAATTTGTGCTCACCACCACGAAAAAAAAATAAGAAAATCATGTCCCTGTACACGAATCAATAGATTAAATAACGTGGCCATTAGACCGGGCTGTTTATGATTATTAAAGCATGTAAACATGTTCTGGAAGAAACCCCAAAACAACTATGAACCTGAAATTAAGCATTATATCCTTTTCATTTTATATATATATATATATATATATATATATATATATATATATATTTATATAGGGCATTATATGGGCCCTTTAAGTGGCCGGCCAACGGTCGCAATCATTACATAAGATACTATTTGTAATAGGAGCTGAAACTTTTGGGAGCAGAAGAAGATTTGAAGGATTTCAAGCTTGGGCTCATTGACTTTAATGTTAAAAAAGATTGTTTAATAGCTTAATATTTGAAAAAGTATAAATAGTAGAAAAATAGTAGAAGAAGTCCTATCATCTGCTGAAAGAGCTGAAGATTGTAAAAGTTGAACGGTTTAAATAGCAGAAAGTATGCAGAAGTTAGAGAGAGCCAAAAAACGCACTGAATAATAAAAATAAGTAGGAAAAAATAAAGAACAGAATAACAATAGTGCCATGTTTGTACAATACAATACAATTAAGCATTATATGGGCCCTTTAACTGGCCGGGCAACGGTCGCAATCATACTATTTGTTGTCAGTCCATGTGTTGTGTCAATTTGTGAGACCTGTCTTGCTCTGGAGCAGAGATAACACACATGTTTGGGCACACTGCTGCTGTGACTTCACCCTTCAGGTGTTAGAGAAGGAGAACAAGTGCTGAAAAAGGAGAAAGCAAGACAGGAAGAGAGAGAGAGAGAGAGAGAGAGAGGGGGTGGCAGACAGGAAGCAGCGCATTGGTATTCACGGCGGGTTTCAGCTCACCCATCCGTCTCTGCCTCATATTCTTTACATCACATTTGTCCTTCAGTGCAGCAAATGTCTCACACACAGCTGGTGGAAAAGACACGTCTGCTCGCAAGGGAAGCTGCACGTTCGATCACGCACGCACTCCTGCGAATGCGCGCGCGTATGCACGCACACGCGCCAAGCTGACGCTAAAAAACAAGCTTATTTTTTAATTTGCTACACGAGTGGATCAGGTGGCCCATTTTTATTTTATCATACAGTTATGTGCACCATGATAACTTTGGGTTGTACGTCCAATACATTATTGATGGCTTGCGTGGAGAAAAATAAATCATTGAACCATAAACTCCCAGTGAAATAATTGCTGCTCACTCCTTGGAAGTTTTAAAAGCATTTCCATATGATTACGATTCTCAGATTCTCCTCCCAGTGGCACATTGCTTCGACTTCTGCACGGACAGATACTAAAAAAGTCTGTCGGGGTGTTAGCTGGAAGATGTGATGCAATATGAGCAGTACTCCGTTTTAATGAGGCTGAATCCCAAGACAAGCTGTGGAATTTTGGTATTGAACAAAAAATTGAACGTAAAGTATGAGTCCAACTTTTGGCGTTTTTCCATTAATGGTACCTGAACGACTCGCCTCGGCTCGCCTAGACCGCGGTGCCCCGCCCTCCTTTTTCCATTACAGATTAGTACCGCCTAATGCATGAGGCGAGCCGTGGCTGGTCGCCATAGCAGCAAACTGCCGTGACCTAACGCCAAACACACACAAAAAACTCAAAAGTGTGTTGTTTTGGTTTGTGCCGTGTTGCCATAGCCAGAAGGTAAATAAGTTTCTAATAAACCTGGGGGCAGCAAAAAAAAAAAAAAAAAATGCTGGATGAACTATTTGTATGCATGCAACACGTTGCCAGTGAATGTACAATAAATTACCGCAAATATAGATTCAAGATTCAAGATGTTTATTTGTCATATGCACAGATTTTACACCATGCAACAAAATTCTTAAGTTGCAACGTTTCCCACAATATACAATAAAAGGTCTAACAGTGTACATGTTCCACCGAAACCAGTTCCTCCCCCAGGGCCGCTTTGCAGAGGCGCCGTACCTGTGATTGATTTTAAGAAATCCCGCTGAACCAGAGACCACTTAGACCAGGACCTTCCTCCGTAGCACTGTGGAGATATGTTTGGCTAAGTTCATCTGGCCCTCACCTTTGGTCAGGAGCTTTGGGTAGTGCCCAAAAGAATAAGATCACGGGTACATGCGGCCAAAATGTCTTTCCTCCGTAGCAACGAGAGATCTCCGCTGCTCCTAACAACAAACGTAATTGTCGGTCGTTATGAGCTGCTTGCATAATCAACCTATACGATCGTTTTCTGGGTGTGGACGATTTGTCAAAGAAACATGATAATAAGGCACTTAACTGACTTTTTTGGAGCATGGTAATAACAAATGCAGTTTGAATACAAAATGGAAAAAGAGAGATGGAGTGAGGAATGGATGGAGTGAGATGGGGCAGGACGTGAAGCTTCTGTGACCTTATGATCCTTATAATTACATACAAAGGGATAAACATGGGAGCCAGGGGCTGTTTGATGTTAATTCAAGCTTTACATGAGCACATTACAGCAGAATTTGGATATTAACCAGCGGAGAGTTTCTTCCCAGAATACATTATAAAACGACTAAACCAGAGAGCAGCGTGCGGGATGATGGGTATTATAAGATAATCTTCTAATAAGAGAAGAGACTGAGCTGAGGGATAAGCTGTGGAGGGCTACGGGATTCAATTCAATTCAATTTTACTTATAGTATAAATTCCCAACAAGAGTTATCTCAAGACACTTTACAGATAGAGCAGGTCTAGACCACACTCTATAATTTACAGATAGAGCAGGTCTAGACCACTCTATAATTTACAGATAGAGCAGGTCTAGACCACTCTATAATTTACAGATAGAGCAGGTCTAGACCACACTCTCTACAGACCACTCTATAATTTACAGATTCTACAGATAGAGCAGGTCTAGACCACACTCTATAATTTACAGATACAGATAGAGCAGGTCTAGACCACTCTATAATTTACAGATAGAGCAGGTCTAGACCACTCTATAATTTACAGATATAGAGCAGGTCTAGACCACACTCTATAATTTACAGATAGAGCAGGTCTAGACCACACTCTATAATTTAGATAGAGCAGGTCTAGACCACACTCTATAATTTACAGATAGAGCAGGTCTAGACCACTCTATAATTTACAGATAGAGCAGGTCTAGTCCACTCTATAATTTACAGATAGAGCAGGTCTAGACCTCTCTATAATTTACAGATAGAGCAGGTCTAGACCACTCTATAATTTACAGATAGAGCAGGTCTAGTATAACAGATAGAGCAGGTCTAGACCTCTCTATAATTTACAGATAGAGCAGGTCTAGACCACATTATAATTTACTATACTCTATTTACAGATAGAGCAGGTCTAGACCACACTCTATAATTTACAGATATCTAGTCCACTCTATAATTTACAAGGACCCAACAGGTCTAGTAGTTTCCTCCAGAGAAAGCACCAAGGAAGTACGACCGGCAGAGTTAGTACATCAATGTTTTGAAAGTTATCATAAATATATTTATTATTTTTATGTATTTATATATATTTACAGAACAAAAAATGGAGGCATACAGTATGTCTCCATTTTTTGTTCTGTACATGCCCTAGTGCCAGTTTTTACAGGTATACACAATACAATAATGTGTGTGTGTGTGTGTGTGTGTGTGTGTGTGTGTGTGTGTTGTTAGCTGGTACACTGAGCCATGTAATTGTGTGCAGCTGAAAGAGCACACGCTGGATGGCGACCCACAAACATGACAAATACTAATAAGTACACACACAACAAGCTCAGCAATCGCTTGACCTTAATCACATTATACAACCATGATGCCCTACACATATGCACACACTCTGGTGTGTGTTTGTGTGTGGGTGTGTGGGTGTGTGTGTGTGTGTGTGCTCAGTTGCTTCCTCCATACAGTAGGATTATACTGAATGTTAAGCTGGGACTTTTACTCCCAATGGGATCGAGGCAGGACATGACTTAACCATGAACCCTTCACACTCACGTGTGTGTGTGTGTGTGTGTGTGTGTATGTGTGTATGTGTGTGTGTGTGTGTGTGTGTGTGTGTATGTGTATCATTAGTTAGTTCTGGACAAGGTGAAAGTCCAAATATAAGCATCTGACAGGCTGTAGATTTCTGATTCTCCTTCAACATTTTGGGAAATATTATTTTTTTGCTTACTTTTTTTGTTGCTGCTTACTTTGAAAAAAGTGATGAAAAGATGGATATTATTGCAATGTGTGTCTGTAAGTATAGCATGTCTTGTTTTGGTCCGACCAAACCCCAAAAGTATTTGGGTTACTACCATAAAATAAAAACAGCAAAGCCAAAAAAGACATAGTGACATTTTTGAGAAGCTGGAACTAATAAATTTCCATATTTCTTTCAACGCAAAAAACAACTGAAAGACAAATATTGATTCCTCCAAATGTATCAGTTGCACAAAAAAACTCAACCAGAGTCGACTTATTCACACGCATCTCGTTTTTTTAACTGGACACAAACAGAAAAACTATTTTGTGGTTTTAGGGGGATTTATATGCTGTATTTCAAGGGACTTATTTGCAGATATTCAAAGGTTTATTGTACATACTGTATGCATAATAAAATGTACAGGGTCTTTGTTATGCGATGCTGTGATTGGCCCTTGAAAGTCTTGCCTGATTCTGATTGGTTTAACAGTAAGGTGAACAGCTCCAATAGCCGACTGATGATATGATTGGATTTTTGGAAGAGAGCCGCGATTAAGTGTTAGGTCTCACTGAAGGAACTTTACTTGGGGAACACCATTTCATGTTTTCAGCATCTCTTGCTGCTACGGTTGCCAGGATTGGTACCACTGTGTTTGTGCAGAGACAAACATTACATTTTGTTCATTTATAAGTTTAACAAACAAAATGCATGGTGAACTCTAGAGGTGCTCTAGGGTGTATTTTGCAACTCTGGACAGAGCCAGAGAGCCAGAGAAGGAAGAAACTGAACAGAGAGAGACACTGTCAGCAGCAACAGCAGCAGCCAGTTTGCTGATGAAGTTTCTGAGCCGTAGATTTCACCACCGAACCCTCCTCGGCTTCGTTACCAGCCAAAGAAATAGCCTGAGAGAGAAAATGTGTGTGTGTGTGTGTGTGTGTGTGTGTGTGTAGTTAGTCATATTCTTGCCAAGCTGCGGGCGCGGCTTGCGTGCCTGGGAAGGAAAACAGCTCATAACAAAAGCAGAGCGAGAGGGCCAGAATGGGAATGTTTGGGAGTTCACGATTCTCCTTCTGGTTTGTTACTACCGATGCTTACGTGCTGGCTGGCAGATGGGCAGCATGAGACATGGGGCTCCACATGCAAGTGATGCCTTGGTGTTTTGTCTATAAGCTTATTCAGCGTAATTTATCATCTGCTCTAGCTTTTTTTTTTTTTACATTTTAGACACAGATTTGGAGATAAAAATGGTCCAAAATGATGTGAAAAGGGAAAGAACATGAATACAAAGAGACGCCAAATGACCCCAGACACCCAAAACAACCCCAAAGAAAACTCAAATTTACCAAAAAGAGTTTTAAAATGTGAGGTGGCCTAAACCCCTGCACAATACGCACACCTATGTCTTTCACAAAGCTGGGGAAAACACTGCACACACGGTGCAGAGATGATAGCCAGGGCGCTCAGGTGGAGCAGGACTGGTAGTGTATTCACACTCCATGACTCCATTTGGAGAACATGGCTCGGAGGGAAGCTCTCCCGAGAGGTCAATGGGCATCAACACACACACACACACACACATACACACACACACACACACCTGTTAAGGGGTTAACATACCGCCAACAGGCACTGCGCTAACCCTTGACCTCCACTAATGCTGTCTGGAGGGGTGGCAGGGGAGGTAATGGGTGAGAAAAATGCTCACACATGAACCTGACCTCCCTGCTTTAGCCTTTCTCTGTCTCTAACTCAAAATCCCTTCATCAAACAAAGGAAAGCTCAGTGACTGACAGACACACACACACACACACACACACACACACACACACACACGCGCATGCACGCATGCACCCACGAATGCCATTAAATCACAGAACATCTCAATGTTTGTGCTGACCGGGTCCTGAAAATGAAATAATACTACAGCGACTCCTGAATTATTGTAGTTTACGTAATATGATTGCACAATTCAGAGTGCAGTAGGGCTGCAACTAACTATTATCTTCATTGTTGATTCATCTCTTGATTATTGTCTGGATGAATGGCCAGAAAATGATGATGAAAAGTGTGGATCAGTGTTTCCCAAAGCCCAAGAGGACGTCCTCAAATGTCTCGTTTTTTAACCACAACTCAAAAAGATATTCAGTTTCCTGTCACAGATGAGAGAAGAAACTAAAAGATCTGTGTATCCTAGATTTCATTTACATTCAACTCGTGTTACCTTTTGCTGTTTTATATTCAAATCTGTCATTCATATGAAATGACTTCAGGGTTAGCTGATTCCCCGGCCTGCTTAAATGCAGAACTAAGGTGTCTCAGGTGAATTTACGCCTGCCTTTATAAACAGATAATATCGCGTCTGGACAGAAACATCCAGATGCTCAAGACTAATGATACGACTAGATGTAAACAACACGAGGAGACTGAGAAGAAACGAGATGGAGAACAGTGTGGGGGGGTTACATCAGTACAATTTCCCACATCATTCCCCTGATTACACACCACAGAGAGGGATCTGAGGCTTTATTCAGACACCCCACAGAGAGGAGAGAGAGAGAGAGAGAATTACAATTTTTTGTTTCAAAGTACCCTTTGAGGGACATAATTTGTTTAGTATCTACAATTATATCATAAGTATCCTGTTAACTTGTATTTCTATATCAGATGTATTTACTCCTTGTTGGTGTTTACAGATACAGATTTTTTTGCCATGCCAATAAGGCAACATGAAATTGAGAGAAAGAGAGACAGCGAGAGAGAGAGAGAGAGAGAGACAGCGAGAAAGAGAGATACAGCGAGAGAGAGAGAGAGAGAGAGAGAGAGAGAGAAGAGAGAGAGAGAGAGAGAGAGACAGCGAGAAAGAGATACAGCAAGAGAGAGAGACAGCAAGAGAGAGAGAGAGAGAGAGAGAGCAAGAGAGAGAGAGAGCAAGAGAGAGAGAGACAGCGAGAGAGAGAGACAGAGAGAGAGAGAGAGAGACAGAGAGAGACAGCAAGAGAGAGCAACAGAAGAGAGAGAGAAGAGAGAGAGAGAGAGACAGAGAGAGACAGCAAGAGAGAGAGCAAGAGAGAGAGAGACAGCGAGAAAGAGAGAGACAGAGAGAGCGAGACAGAGAGACAGAAGAGAGAGACAGCAAGAGAGAGAGACAGCAAGAGAGAGACAGCAAGAGAGAGAGACAGCAAGAGAGAGAGAGACAGCGAGAAAGAGAGAGACAGCGAGAGAGCGAGACAGAGAGACAGCGAGAGAGAGAGACAGCGAGAGAGACAGCGAGAAAGAGAGAGACAGTGAGACAGTGAGAGCAAGAGAGACAGTGAGAGAGAGACAGCAACAGCGACAGTGAGAGAGAGAGAAAGAGACACAGCAAGAGAGGGAGAGAGACAGCAACAGCGACAGTGAGAGAGAGAGAGAGAGAGAGCAACAGCGAGAGAGAGAGAGAGAGAGAGAGAGAGAGAGAGAGAGAGAGAGGGGGGGGGGTTGTGGAAGATAATTTACAAAAGACACGCTTCAAAGACACAAAAGACAGAAAACAGCTTCCTCTGGTCCTTGAGCTGCTGTGATGTAAGTATGGTTGGACATCATTTGGATTTCTGATTCTTTGAGGGCTGGAGATGAAATGGGTCACATTCTTATTTCACAAATAAGAGGAATATTTACATTTTGATCCAATGGTGGGTTACAGTTTTACAAGGATCTTTCGACGCAAAGTAAAGCCACAGTAGAGCGCCGCTGGCTTTGCTCCATGGCTGCAACACAACAAGCGCCTGGCTGCTACGGCAACCAAAAGTTGCTCATATTAAATTTGGATCCGATGATCAGATTTGAGACTAAATCCTCAAAATGACTCCATTAAAGAAACGATTCCACTGGAATTGCAATTTTTAAAACAATTTGGTTCTCGAAGCCCAACCCTATGTATAACCCTGCTTGCCAAAACACACACACACGCACGCACGCACACACACACACACACACACACACACACACACAGACACACGCACACACACACACACACACACACACACACACACACACACGCACACACACGCACACACACGCAAAACACAAATTCTGCATATTTTGAATGCAGCAAACTCATTTGATTTTACATTTTATAAATGTTGAGGTACAACAATAAGGGTTGCCCTTGACATTGAACCCTGAATGTGCAAAAAGCGTGCATTTATGTATGTTCAATACCAAAGTAACTCCTCCACATTAAAGAGAAAGTTAAACTCGTTTTACTTAATAATACCTAACGCTCAAAAGAGCCAAATGACACTCCAGGACCCCCTGTGGAGAAGCCCTGTAAAACGATGCCTGCGTTAAGACTTTTTAAATCCACCTGAGCATGTTGAATGTCCTTGTGTGTGAGCTTTCCATCAGGCTACATGGCAACACTGGCATTTTAAAGACATTGTGAATGAAAAGGGGGAAAACAAATCTGAAATCTCCAGTGGCAGCCCTGAACCCTGATGTATCCCTTCTCTTTCCCCCACCGTTATTCCATGGATTATTGATCGTCCTCCAGACATCATCCTGTCCCTTTGTGAGTCACCCACAAAAAAGGAAAATTAAACCAATGACACTGGAGTCCCTCCTACGGTTGAGTCTGATATCTTTATGAGGTGTGTGTGTGTGTGTGTGTGTGTGTGTGTGTGTGTGGTCTGTGTTTGTCTGCTGTATTGCTCTGTCATTTAACAACATTCACCCCTTAACCTGAAAGCTGAGGCCCATAAAAGTACCTTAAGATCAAGGACATCTAAGGGTTAGAAAACACAAACAATCTGACTCCACAGAAGATGGAAAATATAGGCCTAGTAATGGGGATGACACAGAATCACCCGTCCTCCGCTTACTGATATTTTGCTGTGGAGTTAAATGAAGTTGTAAGTTTTTTCCCCACTGGAGGTGCTCAGCAAATGCAAAAGCAGCAAGACAAACTTTAAAATAATTACAAAAAGCCACCTCAGGCAGCTGATCGGGAAAACAACAGACAGTCGGTTTATTTATACACAGAATATGGGAGGGAGATTAAAGGGAGTATAATAAGCATAACAACAAAGGAAAATATTGCTATTTTGAACATGTTTCTGACCAAGAAAAAGCATGAATGAAAAAATGAGAAGACCTATGATTGTACCTTGTGGGACGCCACAGAAGATAGTAGCTCAGCCAGATGGAAAATTAAGCAATTGAACTGTGAAAAGGTTCTGGCTGTAAGATGAATTAAGAAAAAATAACTAGCCTAAGACCGTGGCATTAATAAACGTCATGTAACAAAGGTGTTTATTTAAAATGCCATAATCCACAGTGTGTAAAGACAAAATGAGGTCAAAGAAAAGTCTGAAGTAATGTTCCGGCTCGCCGATCTATCCAGTGTTGGACGGAGCTGATTTTGTCCAGGTCAAGCCTGGTTCTGTTTTAACCATAAATCAGACTCTTATCTGCTCAGTAGTCCATTGACCTTTCCAACATCACCTCTAAATGACCCAATGGTCCATAAACATAACCCCTGAGTAGACACTATCCCTGGCCAGAACAGACCAGTACACCCTTACACACACGCACACTCTCACACACACTCTGACCTGCTGACATTTATAAACACACAAACACGCACTGACCCAAAGAAAACGACCTCAGCAGACTGGCTCTGCCCTTAAAATCAGCCACACACCTGCTGTTCTGACCCTTTCTTTAGTCAATAGGTAGAGTCTGAATCATCTCTCCACAGCACTTCATCTCCGAAGACATATCATAAGCACGTTAAAGCTAACCCTAATCCGTGCATATTCTTTTTTTTCCCATCTTGCTTAAAAAACTGGCTACAGCAGTCTACATATTTGTGGTCTGGTCTATAATAAAAACAGCTGGTCATCAAGTTCTTGCCTTTTGTTTGGGGTGGATGCATTAACCAGAAAGACAGAATATATCTTGTTTACCCTTGTGCATCTATGACCGGCAGGCTAGGCTAGTTTCTTTTTAACAGCCGTTACTAACTTTAATCAGATCAGATGACAATGTTTCTCCTCCATCAGAAACTTTTTATTCTAAGAAAGCATGTTGTTTTTCTATGCTTTTGGGAAAATACTGCTGAGAAAACGTGCAAACTGAGCACTCCATATGCACTGAACCAAAGCTGCCACGCTTACATCCCTCACCCCCCGGTCTTAACTATAACCGTAATCAAGCAAAGCAGGAATGCAAGCAAAGCAGGAATGCAACCAGAAAAACAGCATGAAGCAGCCGTGTTTTGTTAGCATAAACTCTGTACATCCGGACTGTAAATTGAACTTATGGAGGGCATAGTTAAAGCTGTTATTTCATGCTTCATGCCCAATTTATCACAGCAGCTTGGTCAAAAAAAGTCTGTTTTCCACATATTTCATAAACCAAATGTGTCTATTCTACTGCAGTTTTGTGGTACAGCAGTAAAAAGGGAAAGGGAATGTCATGTTTCCAGTGCCAGACATGTATGGTGATACACTTGAGAAACAAACTTTAGGCATTTTGTCACCAAACAGAAACATTTGAAAATGACCTGCACGTGTGTGTGCTGAGAGACAGAACAGCTTTGCTGTGATTTTACACAAAGTCCCAAAATCATACCAACAAAATACTGTTACACACCTACAATCACATACTCAGGTTGCAAATTGAAACAATGAAAGCGTGAATGCATACGGTGTGTGTAGATGGAGAAGGCCTGTGTCTTACCTGGTGCAGCCTGCATCTCCATGAGACCCCCGGTTGTGATTAGAGCCTCCAAGATTCTGACGTGATGCTCCGGTTCACGCCGCAACTGTTGAGCAAAAACACAAAACGTGAAGAGGAATTTGGTCAGATACTAAAGAACCCATCCTGTTGTGGTTTGGGGTTGTTGTTGTTGTGATAATTCTTCCCTTTTTTTGCCTCTTTGTGTTTGGTTCCCTATTTTCTCCTCAGTCTTGTGTTGTTGGTCTTGTCTTGTGTTCCCCTCAGTGTCTGCATGTTCTGTGTCCTGATTTATTTTGAAGTCTGTTTTTTGTCTTGTCTTGTCTCTAGTTTTACTTCCTGTGTCTTCCCGCTCTTGTGATTACCTGATGTTTTCCACCTGATTCCCTGCCCTTGATTTCTTTTGAGTTTCCCACCCTGTCTGTGCGCCGCATTCCCCGTTCCCGTTTGGACTGTGTTTTTAGACTCCTGCCTTTCCCCGTGCCGGTTTGGATTTATGTTTGGACATCGCCTTTCGATGCTTTTATTGTGAACTGTGTGAATAAATCTCCCCTGTGTACCGGCGTATTCCTGCCTCCTCGTCTCTGCATTTGGGTCCTCTCTCCACCACAACGTCACACACCCGCCCACTCACAACTTGTAAAATACTGACACTTGGTCAGTGGCTCTCAGCGGGCTGTAAGATGACGTCCTATTAAGAGCAAAAACGGTGCGTATTATGGAATCAACGCAAGACCCGCCCTTCAATAGCATTCACATGCTACTATTGGCCAGGCGGCCATGCTTACACAAGGTAACAGAACCGGATTTGTTCAGGTCCTATCCCCCGGCCAGTTGGCTATCCTAACCTTAACTACTCAATGCCTATAGACCAATCTGGCTGCTTCGTAGGGCGGGACTTGTCTTGAAGTTGGTTGGGATCCATAATAACGCAAAAACGGTAGCGAGTAATCAAATAAAAACAGAATAACATCAACACCAGGGTTGACACAAAAAACAAGACAGAAAAAAACATGCACTGACCTTTTTTAATATTCCATTTAATTAATGATAACCAACCAACTAAGCCCCCAATCCCCCTATCCCACCCATAGTGTCCTATTTACTTACAAATGTACATACTGTTCATACTTAATTTATACATAGCCATATTCTCCTGCTCTTCATACTGTTCATCCTGCACATACACCTATTCTTACTAATCTTATAATGTTACGGTTTCTGCACTACAATGGCACAGTTACCACTTGGAACATAGCTGTACACAACTGTCTATATGGTTCATACTGAATATCCATATTTATTCTGTTTTTCTTATAATAATCCACTGCATACATCTATATTACATGTTAATACTATTATAGTGTTACTGCTACTATATTACACATATCTGTACATGCTGTTCCTACATTGTTCATATTACATAGCCATAGTTATTCTGCTCTTATATGGTAACTGCTAATACACTGCACATATTTATAATTAATTAATATTACTCTCAACCACCTTCTGTAAACCATGGTACACTGCTGTCTACAGTGCACTATATTTCTTTCCTGTCTATACTTCACATTGCACTTTTCTGCTTTTTTTGCACTTCTTTTGAACTGCATTTCGTTGTCGTTGTACTCTGCACAATGACAATAAAGTTGAATTTAATCTAATCTAATCTTAAGAAAGTCCTTTTCCTTTGTGTTTAGTTATACACAGCAGGATGGTAGCAGGATGTGACTCTAATCAAACTACAGTGTGGGATTTAATTTCCCCACAGCATGCTGCAGTAAAGCCCAAACGGTAGAATATGTGTGACTGTCTAAATACTTGCAGACTGCAGTGTATGCTCCAGAACCAATTAGCATTATTCAACATTTCCACACACACTTTTCAAGCTAACATGGGATCCGGTTTGGGATAGCACGGCATGCTATGAGACGCTGTTTCGCTCTTTATAAACCCGGTGTGCACGTCAGAGGTAAATTACATGACCAGGCTATGCAAACAATCAGTGCTTCTGACTCACTGACTGGCTTCCCAAATCCACTACATCTCCACCGCACAAGCGCCGCGAGAGGGAAATTCCTCGGTAATTTCTGGAAAACAGACG
The DNA here is from genome assembly GCA_026937815.1 of Etheostoma perlongum. Classification (NCBI taxonomy): domain Eukaryota; kingdom Metazoa; phylum Chordata; class Actinopteri; order Perciformes; family Percidae; genus Etheostoma; species Etheostoma perlongum. The sequence continues at coordinate 3,176,225 of CM049379.1, read as the reverse complement.
CAGGCGAGCTTGTGCAGTCAAACAAAACAACAGCATCGGCCTCGTTAATGCTGCTCTCAAAACTGCAGGATGTTGATGTTATGAGCTGAATATGACGTTTGGGTTTTCCTGTTAGCAAGCGTAGATCTTTCACTAGAACAACATCAGGTCTTTGGGCTGGATCAAGACAATCTTGCTCAACTGATACGAGTGTTGTCGTAGAAATCCGCAGAAATTGATTTGTGGATTAAGTAAAAAAGTTCCTTGGCTGGCTGATTCACACTGATTTGATTTTAACTTAGCTTTTACATCATTATTTAAACACCATAAAACGCAAGACAAAGCAAAGGAAACAAAGGATTTGTTTATCTGGGTGGTTCAGTCCGTGGGGAGTTGGGTTGGGAACCAGAGGGTCGCTGGTTCAATTCCAAGTACGGACCAAAGTATGGTGTTGGACTGGTAGCTGGAGAGGTGCCAGCTCAACTCCTGGGCACTGACAAGGTGCTCTTTCCATGGGCAGCCCCCCCACACTCTCCCCATTAGTGCATGTGTAGGACCTGAGCATGTGTGTGTAGTTCAGCCCTGTGTGTAATGTGTGTAATAACAGTGTAAATTGTAATTTCCCCTTATGGGACTAATACAGGATACATTATTATTATTAACTCCCCAACCCTGTAGCTATATATACTGTACATACATATTATATATACAGTAATATGGGTTCTGGTGGTCAAACAAATTCTCAAAAACAAGGCTGATTTAGTTGAAAAGCCATGACATAAACAAATTTTGTTGGTACATTATCTGAGAGACTTTTGTGTTTCAATGCTGGAGAACATTTATGATTAAAACAGGAAGTTAAAGTGATACTAGATCCTAAAAATGCTATCCCAATACGAGTCTGTTTGAGCTTTAGATCCTCGGAGGGGACCCTTCCAAATAAAGTCAAGGCTAGAAACTATGGACAACCACCTGACCGATGATATAAGGCTCGTTGAATCAGTGACTTCTTTTAAATCGCTTCTTAGTGTATTTGTTACTGTCCTTTTAAGCTGCCCCATCTTATGTTTTCACTATTACAATAATCTAAAAGCTAGAGGTGTTAATCTTCACTGATCTCCCGATTCGATTACTATTATAATGTCAGCAATTTGATTCGATATCTCGACGCATCTCGATGCAGCAAATACATTTCTTTATTAAAGCCATATAGGATATTTAATTCATAGCAAACAAAACATGCTGCAGTGCTCTAGTACTAAATAAATTGGAAAATAAAGCTACAGCACTGAGCACATGGCACTTCCTGACTGTGCAAAAGATAACAAAATAATTAATTATGGCCCGGTGGATTATCGATGCAGCATCAAACCATGTCCGCGATCCAATGCATCGATTATTTGATTTATTTCAACACCTCTACTAAAGGCCGATGTGGTTGTATGTGCTTTGGTTTCATCTGTCAAATCACTTATTTTTAAAGGTGCTATACAAATACAGCTATTATAATTAGTGTTACTCCCACCACCAGCAGTGCCTCAGAGACTGATACTGTGATTAACAACCATACACATACACCTGACTGGAATTTAAATACATAAAAAAAAGCAAATTAAAAAGCCATTAAGTGAGCAATTACACACAACATAAAGTCCTCATAAAAGAAAATAATTGCGTGGAGGCAAAGTATGCTGCAAGGTGAAGTAATATTTTCTCCTGGGTTGCAATGTTTTCTTTATATGAACATCATAAAATGAATAATTTTATTATTGTGTCATGCTTAAAACAGGTAAGCGCAGACAAAATGGCGTTATATTTCGTTATAGCAAGGGACCATGCTTTAGAGACAAAATTCACCAACTTATATATACAGTATATACAGTAATATATACATTAAATCTAAACAACCACTCCATATGGTCATCATCAGTGTACTTCAGAATATTTCAGAATTTTGATCAGACATTTCATTTAAGATGGGTGATCATAACACTTTGAGTCAAATTTGACCCGTTGGCTAAATGTCTACATCAGAAATATGGGTATCTTTTTAACTACCTAAAATGTATTACCCAAAAAATAATACAGATGTGGTACAACAAAAGATCGGATCTCTACTTTCATTGAATTGTGGGTGTTTTGTTGAATTTTTTAGCTATTGAAAAAACAATTTTGAAATAGTACCCCGACTGAACCATTGATATTTTCTGATTTTTTAACTCAAGAATTAGGTATAATTTCCTATAAATTAGTTTTTTATTGACCATTGATTTAAAAATATAAGTGATAAGTGTAAAACTATTAAAGTAAACTAGTGAGAGAATGTAGGGTGAAGCCTGTGTACCTGAGAGGAGAGTGCTTGAAGACGGCCTCGGCGAAGGCCTGTCCCAGCAGCCGGGGGCCGGCCTGATGACTCTCCAGGCTGACCCGGGCCAGGTGTCTGCTGAGATGGACCAGGAGCTGGTGGTTGGCCTGAGGGATGCTGGGAGACTCCAGGATCCTCTTCAGCCTCTCCCCGCATTCCTCCACACTCTGACTCTCTGCAAGACAAAAGCAACAGAGGGGTTTCTTTGGAGCTGGGGCCTTCAACGTTTTGTTAAGCCAAGGACCCCTTAAAAGGGGCCCTGCCGCACATATTTCATGACTTTGTGGTAATGCCTGGAGTTCTTTGTGGTAATGTCCATGGCCTCTGTAACGTGGTTACCTTGGTTACCTTGTTTCAAGCCATTCTAGCGTGGTATAGAAAGCCTGCCGCTCCATTTGGGCCAGTTGTCATAATAATAATGAGCTAGGCTGCTTGACAATGATTGGCTAACAGCTAGCCAATGAGAGCCTGGCTATCAGCATCCTTTACCCAGTGCAACTGGGCGAGCTCATGAATAGTAATGAGCTCAGGCAACATGACGTCAGACTGCTTATTTCTTATTTCAGTGGCTAGAGCTGACAGGAGGCAGCGGTTTATTTTCACATTCACCACATAATGTATTTCAAAACATGCAAGTAAGAATGGTTTTGTGCAGGGACCCCTACATATACTGTATTGTATAAAATTAAGTTGCATAATAAATTGGGTGTACAATAACATGTAGGGCGGCCTAAAGCCTTTATACATACCTTTTAAGCATAGCTACTTAAATAGCCTAATAATTGTTGGTGTGATGTTTTAATGTTAAAATTACACATGGGGGTGCTGGGTTAGCTCACCTGGTAGAGCAGGCGACCATATACTGTAGGTTGACTCCTCAACACAGCTGTCCTATAAAAATAAAGGCCTAAGATGCACCAAAAAATCTTTAAAATAAAATACATGTGGAACAGTGAGTCTTTAGGATTAACTCCATCTATAGATGGCTTTCTGTAATATGTCCACAGCTCTGGGGAAGAAGCTGTTCTGGAGTCTAATTGTGTGTGTGCTGGGGGTTCTCAGTGAGCCTTATGGGAGGGTGGTGAAAAGGGAGTGTCTGGGGTGTGAGATGTCCCGTCTGGGGGGCCGATGACCCTCTTGGCCGCCTTGACGACCCGCTGCAGGTCCTTGGTTTCAGCAGGATGTCAGGGTGATCACAACTGTGCAGCGGTAAAAGCGTGTCAGAAGATCCTGAGGGAGCCCATTGTATTTCAATCTTCTGCTGGGCTTTTTTTTAATGGTGTGTGGGGGGGTGTTCTGGCTCCAGGTTAGATCCTCTGCTATGTGCACTCTCAGGAACTTAAAGCTTGCCACCCACTCCACCTCCTCCCCGTTGATACAGAGGTGGATGGGTATCATTATTCATATCATTTTCTCCATTAATCAATTAGTTGTTTGTTCTTTAAAATGTCAGAAAATGGTGAAAAATGTGGATCAGTGTTTCCCAAAAGCCCAATATGAAGTCCTCACATGTCTTGTTTTGCCCAGAACTCAAAGATATTCAGTGTACTGTCACAGAGGAGACAAGAAACGAGAAAATATTCACATTTAAAAAGCTGACATCAGAGATGTTCAAGCCGATTAATCAATTATCTAAACAGTTGCGGTTTAATTCCATAGTTGACAACTAAACGATTAATCGTTGCAGCTCTAGTTGCCATCAGCTTGGGAACTGTTGAAAGGCGTGTTTTTTTAGGGTAATAAAATATTAACATTTAATCCTCATGTTGCCCTTATGTTTTGCAATATACAGTACATGACAAGACTTTTCTGTCAAAGTGTGGAAAAGTAAAGAGCCTTTTGGTGTATATTAGACATTTTACCTCATGTTGTCCTCGGGTCAATATGTCCCGTTGTCCTATATCAATGTTCTCTTTAATTTCCCAAAATAACATGATTGATTCCACCCAACGCTCTTTGCCAAGTACAAATCTCTACTTTCATTAATTTTGGGGCGTCTTATTCAATTTTATAGCATTGTAAAACAAATGGAAGTGTTTTTGAAATAGTATTGAGTAAAAGTTGACATATTCCAGTCTGTGATTATCATCAACATCCATTCCTTTAATTTTAGTCTAAATAATTCCTAATTTCTGCTTTTCTAACTCAAACATTAGGTATAATTTCCTATAAATGAGGTTTATTGACCATAAATTCCAAAACTAACAGTAAAACTAAAGTTAATAAGTTGGTGTTACGTAGTGTTAAAAGATAAAAAAGTGACAAACATTGAAAAAAAGCATCAAAAGTGTTGAAAAAAGGGACAAAAACGTAAGAAAAAGTTAAAAACACAGATAAAAAGCGTCAACAAAAGTGTTGATTTTCTGGATTTCGGGAAGACGACACGAGGGGTTAACAAGCAGCAATCGGAGAAGTTGACTCAAATCTGATTAATCGATTGTCAAAACAATTGCTGATTAATTCAATAGTTGACAACTAATTGATTAATCGATTAGTCTTTGCAGCTTGGCGTCCGCTCCAAAGCTGATGCAAGGTGTATTTTTACGTTTGCTCTACTGGTTCACATTTAACAGAAGTTAACAAAAAAACTCAGTGTATCCAGTTTGCAATCAAACGAGGGAAGATGAAAGTACACGTATCTGCGTCTCACAGAGCTTAGTGAACACCCTGGATGCCTGCCCGCATGCATAAAACATCTACCATTTTAGGAAACACTACCCCACTTCGCTTATACATGTTGAACACAGAGCAGGCGGCCCCCTGCTGTGCTCTCCCTCCGTCAGCATCCATCCGAGCATACAGCCAACTGCTCGCTGACTTTGAGGAGATGTATGGTCTTGGCAGGACATCAGCGATTTCAAATTTGAGACAGTCCAACTAGCCAGCTGCTAGCCAGCAAGCCTGACACACTCTATGGGGACAATCTCAGGGGCTTCCTATAGGGATGCTTGTAAAAAATTGAGCCGACGCCGGCGGCGGCGAGGCCTGGGATGATACGGGTCCTAGTCTTGTATGAGCCGGGGGTTCAGACAATGGGCCGTGTTGGAAGAGGACCAGACGTATTGAGCAGCGCTCTCACCACAGGCACTTAACCACGCCAAACAAGCTGCGAACAAGTAGTGAACAAGTAGTGAACATCTGTGCCTGAGCCTGCTGGGTGCTGGGTTTATGACGAGGGGAAGGGGGACTCAGTGGGAGAGCTCAGATCTGCCACCAAACATCTTATCAGCCATTTTTTTCTGAAACTGCTGTCTGCTCACAGACTCCAACTTTGTAGATCTTGTTTTTTTTTTTTTTTTTTTTTTTAAATAGTAATTTATTTTGGAAACATCAAACAACACAAATTCAAGATGGTTTTATGAGACGGGACACACTTCCTGTCTCCTGAAGGGGCAGAGCCTCGTTTGAAAGTTTTGTTCAGGAGTTCACAAACGTTAGCTAAAACTACTCAGATTACTTTTACACACCATCCACGCACTGTGGCCGACAAAACCATTCACCATTCCCACACATCCGCACACTGTGGTCGCACAAGGTGCCACCAGCCAATCGGACGACAGTAACAAGGATATTTTGACGTGGGATTGCAGGGCCAAGGATCAAACCACCAACCTTCCTAATGGCAGGCGGCCGCTCTACCACTGAGCCACAGCCGCGGACATTAACCAGTGTTAGAGTCTCTGTGCAGCCAGATCTTATGAGAGGTATAATTTCCTATAAATGAGGTTTATTGACCATAAACTCCAAAAATAACTGTAAAAAGTTAGTGTTACGTAGTGAAAAAAAAGCGTCAAAGTGTTGAAAAAAGGGTCAAAAACATAAGAAACTGGTCGCAAAACCATTTTCTCCTGATGTATCCGTTTGAAAAATGCCATTTTAGTGTGAGAATGTTCTGGAGATATGTGGCCTGTGAAGAATGGCTCCGAAGGGACGAAGGAATCACTCATAATCTGTCTTCACGTTCACGTCTCCCGTTGGAATTAGAGGATGGATACCCGACCCGAGCCCGACGGGACCCGACGGGTCGGGCCGGGTTCGGACAGATTTTTAGAAAGCATGCTCGGGTTCGGGTCGGGCTCGGTCACATCAGCGCGATGAGGCATTGAACATTTTGAATTTAAAACAGCTTATTATGTAGGTAACCAATGGGCCTGTTTCACCTGATGCAAATGTTCGTTTTTGGATTAAAATAAATGTCAAATATCACCCTAACATCCGTCTTCCTGTGTGCTGTGACAACGAGAGACGTGCGTGTTAAGCTCCATGTGGCAGCGCAACGATGGAAGATGTTAAAAAGAAGTTGGCCGCAGGAGATTTTAAAACTATTGAAGACAAAGGAAAGTCAGCTGTGCATTGATGCGCTCATCTGTTGACATTTCCCAATGCCTTCCTACCATTGCTTAATAAAAGCGGCTTTCCACACAAACAAACGTACATGTGTCATTAGTATGAGAAACAAATGCGATTTTAACTGTCGGGCTCGGACAGAAAAATCCGGCCCGATCCGCACTCTAGTTGGAATCAACACACTGAAGACCTGCTGCTTGTCTCCTGCTTGTCTCCTTGGAGGAGCCAACGTGACACAGAAACAGGAAACTACTCCCAGTTTGGGTGTCTCGGTTCGACGCCGTCTCCGGAAGAGTTTTTGGAAATTATGCTTACTCTCTTTCTTGCCAGAGAGAGTAAGCATGTTGGAATTTCTGCACATGGCCAATAAAACTCACATCCACTTACATAGGAGCACCGATCATTGCATTACCAATTATTAATAATTTTATTAAAACAAACTTCTTTTTTTTTTAACCCTTGTGTCGTCTTCCCGTCAAAATTGAAAATCAACACTTTTGTTGACGCTTGTTATCGATGTTTTTACCTTTTTCTTACGTTTGTCCCTTTTTTCAACACTTTTGACGTTTTTTTTTCAATGTTTGTCACTTTTTTGACATTTAACACTACGTAACACTAACTTATTAACTTTAGTTTTACAGTTTTTTTGGAATGTATGGTCAATAAACCTCATTTATAGGAAATTATACCTAATGTGGAATGGATGTTGATGATAATCACAGACTGGAATATGTCAACTTTTACTCAATACTATTTCAAAAACACTTCCATTTGTTTTACAATGCTATAAAATTGAATAAGACGCCCCAAAATTAATGAAAGTAGAGATTTGTACTTGGCAAAGAGCGTTGGGTGGAATCAATCATGTTATTTTGGGGAATTAAAAAGAACATTGAGATAGGACAACATGAAGACAACATGAGGGTTAAAAGGTCCCATATTGTCAAAAGTGATATTCCCATGTACTTTTTTTATTACCAAGCAGGCCGAGGTGCTGTATAAATACTGTGAAAGTATCGAAAATTTCAAAACCTGTTTGTCAGGACTTTCATACATTGTAATATCACAATATATAGGTAGAAAGTGCCGCTCCGCTACTGTGCCGTTACAGTCATTACTCGGCTGCAATGACGGTGCAGCGACTCCGAGGGCGTAGATGTGGAGAAATCAAAAACGCTGACCAACCAGAGCAGACTGGGCTTTTTCACACTAATAATAATAATAATATCTATGAAATCTCCAGATATTTCCTTTAGATTTCACAGTAACACTACTGTATATGATTTTACAGTAAAATGCTGTAAAGTTACATTACAACCTTGTCGCCATGACAACATCACAGTAGTCTAAGGATTACAGATGAAATCACAGTAGTCAAAGCATTACAGTAAAAAAAAAAACAAACAAAAAAAAAAAATCACATTACAGCCACTATAGTGCTGTAAATAGTACAGTAAACTACTGTATTTTTCCTTTTTTAATCTTATGTTGTGTTTAATTGTTTTGCATTTTACAATTAATACATAAAATACTGCAAATGGAAGTACGGTATCTTTACTGTAAAAAAAAATTCACAGTAACTTGCTGGACAATTGTTGCCAGTAAGTTACTGTAAGTTACTGTGTTTTACGTTAAATGTTACAGTGCAGGAGGACTTAAAGAGACACGCACTAACACGGAGCATCTCAGACAGGTGAATACAGGTATATTCAGGAGAGAGCATGAGAGAGCTATAGTGTGTTCCAAATCGCGCTCTTGTGTATTAAATACTAACTATTTGAGTACATAGTGCGTTCACATTGTCGAAGTGCGGTCAAATGCAGTACACTTAAATACCCGGATGGTGTACTCAAAACGGTCAGAAAATTGAGTGCGGATCGATGGACGCTTTCCACACTCAACGGTCGCCATCTTGGCTACGTAGCGGAAGGGGCGGGGCCAACAACAGTCGAAAAACTTTAATTAATGCCGGCCGTAGACGCGATAGCGAGGACGACAGAGCAATACAAATGTAAGTTGAACATGAGTCTTTTTGCTGTACTTATAACATTTTATGTACCTGTATTTGTATATTTGGTTAATCTTACAGTTTTTAATGATATTTTTAATCGCGAATTATAACGTTTATTGGTACCGTATTTTGACATGCTAGCAAGTTAACCTTAGCTAGCTAGCTAACAGCGGCACAGTTTCACCATACACGGCAAATAATTTATAAGCTAATTTATAAGTTAACGTGTCTGGGTGCAATTCACAATTTCACAGAAGAAGAAGGAGAAGGAATGAGCTGTTGTGATCGTCATTTCCAGTAAGTACATCAAGAAGTGCGCGATTTTTACGCACTATGCAAGTAAGTACGTAGTGTACAAAGTGCACAAGAGCTTAACTGGGCCGCTGCTTTTTTTTTTTTAACATTTTCCAGTGATTTATGTGATGCAGTGTTCTGCATGTGTGCACGCTGTATGTATTCTGATGTTAGGATGCTGATATGTATTGATTGACCATGTCAGGTATTGCTCTGTGCAGGAGTTCAAATCGATCCCAATAATACAGAGAGCTGAGAGAACTGACAGATTAACAATATATTTTGTATATTTGACAGCTGAGTGATTGAATAGCTGAAGAAGGAAAGGGAGAAAGAGAGAATAAGCTTCATATATTCCCACAGACGGGTTTCAAACGGGTTTTTTCTCATGTCAGAAGAAAGACAGCTTCATTCTGTATCACATTCATAAAAACACAAGTCTAAAGATCCAGCCCTAAAAAAACAATTGTACATGACATTATGACGTCCATTTGTCTAGATATAATATATTATACATAGATATTTTCACTGACAATGCTGTATAGATACTGTGTGTTGGCCAGTTTGTCCCATTTTGCAGCAATAACATTGAAGTGAGATGAACAAACAGAGAAATGTTTCTTTTTAGATAAAACAGATGTTGACAAAGTTTCCTTTTGGGGACGTCATTTGAAATTGGGAAAAAAATTAGAAGTTGGGAAACAGATTTTAAATTGCAATATATTGCAGGATATTGCAATATGTTAAAAAGTATTGTGTTGATATCGTATCGGGAGGCGTCTGGTGAGTCCCAAAAAAAAAATACATCATGAAAAACTGTCAACAAGTTCAACTCTCGCGCTGTTCTGAATGTCTGAGTAGTGATATCTCTCAGCTAATATGCCTCGATCAGAAACACACCCACTGCATGACTTGCTGCTCAATCACAGGAGCACTTTCAGCGAAAGACTCATTCTCCCAAAATGCACCACAGAGCGCCACAGGAAGTCATTCCTGCCTGTGGCCATCACACCTTATAACTCCTCCCTCTAAGTGTCTGACACACACACGCACACTTAGTGAGGTTGAAACTAGACAATATTATCTTTATATTATCTGTTTTATGCAATAACACTGGCTTGAAATGTGTGCAATTCTTCTTCTTCTTCTTCTTCTTATTATTATTATTACTACTGTTCACCATTACAACTCCTTAACTATGTAAATACTGTACATATCCACACTCCTTATATTTCTTTATTTATATTTCTACTTAATATTTCTACTATTTGTGCAACTGTAACACAGAATTTCCCTTTGGGGATCAATAAAGTATTTCTGATTCTGATTCTGAAAAGAAGAGGAGAAACGGATGTTGCTTTTGTCCGGTACATCCATGCATCCTTTCCTGTGAGTCCCTTGTAAGTAGGTTTACAGTTTGAAGCCCCCGCAGACTGAAACTACTTTATAGAGACAGAATTACAGAATGGAAAGGCATTTAATGGATATTGATGCAAAATTGCAGCCATACATAGTGTAAAAAAAATGGGGTTTGATGTAATGAATATCATTATTATAAAATGTAACATGTAACACAACAAGCATACAAGACTCAAGAAAGTTCAGGGACACCTGAGGTGTGTGTGTGTGTGTTTTGGCTGGGGAGGTGGACGCTGATGGAGGGATGACAATCTGCTGCAGACTGATGGGGTCATGGAAGTCACTTCTCTCTGTGTCTGATCATAACTAATCTCACACACACACACACACACACACACACACACACACACACACACACAATAATGGATTGTGGTTGACCCTGTTGGTCAATACAGGTCAAGGCTGGAGAGAACTTGGCCTGTCCATCTGGCCCCAGGGGACTCCAGGAGACTGGACAACTAGACAGTTGGGTGATGGGTGGGGGGTTGAGAAGGAAGGAGGAAGAGGGTGGTGGAAAAAAAGGGGACTATTTTTTAATGACAGCTGAAGACATGAAAGGGGGAATGACATGCAGCAAAGGGCCACAGGTCGGAGTCGAACCCGGGCCCGCTGTAAACCTCTATGTGGGCGCCTGCTCTACCCACGATTTTGAAAGGAAAACATCGATTTTGTGTCCACTTCATCTCTTAATTCTGATTGTTTTGTTTGCAACCTGGAAGAATACAAGTGAAAACACCCCCACTTCAACACTTAACCCCGTGGTTTATTCTACATTTCCTACGATGGCCTAAATAATAATGGGGGGCGGGATATATGAACAAGCACCATGTCCCTTTAACTTATATATAAAAAAGTAGTTTTCTCCATACTCCATCTCGCTCCTGTACGGCGGACGTTAAAGACACTTATTCCCAGTTGCTCTGGATGAAGGTGTCCCCCTAATAAAATACATTTAATTGCATTACACAAATTCCATTTAGATGCTAAATAGATTATCCAATCAGATGGTTCCAGGAATGAGGTCAGCTGCTGCCTGAAACAGCTCGGGGAAACAGGAGAGCAATCCAGATAATTCAATCCAAAAATGTATTTCCATCGACAACGCCACGGACGACGATCGTGGAGGTTGAAAAACATATAATAATAAACAATAGAAATCACAGATCTTTATTTTTTTTTAAGGGCAACACCAGATAAGAGAAGACATGGAGTTTTACCGCAGGCTTGCTTGGAGTGGACGGTAGATACTAGCTTAATAAACACAGGATTATTCTGTAAAGTATTAGTAGAGACAGGCAGCAAGATGAGAATCAGAGTTTCATTAGCAAATGTTAGCATGCCAACGCTGAGGTAAACATTACAGGGCTGCTAGTGTCCACTTGGTGTCTTGTAAGCGTTCATAACACCTATCACACAAGATCGAGTAATTTGATTAAGTTTAGTACCCCTCCTACTTCTACTACCTTTGGACGTAATGCCTTCCGTTTTGCAGCAGTACATGACTGGAACATACTACAAAATACCCTGAAACTTACATCTCTGATCCCAATCTCCACCTTTAAGCAAAACCTTCAACATTACATTGTTGACTCTTGTTCCTGCTGACAATCATGAACCATATTTATGCACACATATTTAAGCACTTTATTCCTTTTTTCTTTGTTGACTGCCTTTTTTAATTTAATTCGGCTGCTTGTTCTATGTGCCATGTGTTAGACTATGTAAAGTTGTACAGTAGGCTCCTATTTTATTCTGTAGCCTCTTGGCCAGGTCATGTTTGTAAATGAGAAGTGGTTCTCAAACAGTTTACCTAGATAAATAAAGGTTAAATAAATAAAAAAAATAAAAAGCAGAATTCTGTTACAGGATTTGAGGGGCAACCATTGCAACCATGTGTTTGTTTCTGCATACGATAACCAAATATCCAAATGGAAATATATGGTATTAGAAAACTGCAGAATAATAAGAATGTGAGTTTATGGGATCCTTATAGTCCTATTTGTCTTCAATCTCCTTTTTTAAAAGGTGTCAACAGTCCAGATGGACAGGGGTCAGTCAGACTTAGCCAGCTGGCAGACCATGACCCCGGTCAGGCCATTGAGGTTAACTAACACTCGCAAAACCAAAGGAATGAGAGGCGAGCATTAAAATAGGCATGGGGTGACGGAAAGAATGAATAATAAAAAACAAAAATGACAGAGGGGAGGACGTGTAGAAGGTCTGAGATGAGACCAAAGACAGACGGAGGTCGAAAAAGAACACCACCGGGCGCTTCTGTGCCGCGGCCTCCACGAGCAATAATGGTTAGCACTTCTGCCTCAGAAGGTTCTGGGTTCGGATCCAGGTCATTCTGGGCCTTTCTGTGTGGAGTTTGCGTGGGTTTCCTCTGGGTGCCCACCATAAAGACATGCATGCTGGGTAGGACTACAGTTGTAAATTAGCCGACTGGGCACTGGGGCATTTACAGAAATGTTGATTAATGTGCGTTGTCCCAGATTAGATTAGATAATACATATGTGTACATATGTATATACAAATATGTGTGATAGTAACTGTGTATTGGTACATACTATATGTATATAATTTTATTTATTCATCTTTTTCAAACCGTCTATACTAATAACTTTAACTGTTTTATTGTTTAATATTTATTGGTTGGAATGGGGAGGATATGGGTGATTTTGGTGTGATGGAGAGCTTTTGTCTTTGTCTTTGTTTTTGTTAGTCAGTATGTGTGTATGTTCGTGGTGTTTTTTTTTTTTTGTTGTTTTTTTTTAATTATGTCTCCTTAAGCTGTTTTGTTAACTGTTTTGTCTAAATGTGCCTGTATTGTATAAGTTTGTATTTTTTTTCTTGCCTTTAAGGACCCCCTCGAAAACGAGATGTCACATCTCAGGGGATTATTCCTAATAAAGAATTTCAATTTCAATTATAATACTTTATTCATCCCACAGTGGGGAAGTTCCCTTATTACAGCAGCAGCAGTTTCCTACAGTAAAAAACTAAAAAACAAACAAGTAAACACACAAACAACAGACAATGAGCAAAAGGTATTGAATGAATGTAAAGTGGCATTAAATTAAAAGGTATTATAAAGTGTGATTGCCATAGTACAAAAAACAATACTGCAGTGTAAGTAAGTAAGTGACGTTAAAAAGTACATTGAATATGTAATTAAATAATATAGCAAAAGTAAGTAACCATAATGAAATCAATAAATCTATACGCCCGGTTATTATTTTCACGCAAGCCGTGGGTCCTGAAATAACTTCTGTTAGGGTTTGACACTATAAATAAAACTTAATTGAATGATTAAAACAAAAGGCTGATTGTGGTCAAGATGGTGCAGGAACAGATGAGAGGAGGATTATGGGAGGATGACACAAATGTAATTATTGTGTCACTGAACAAAACCCAAAAGGCATAAACATTGCTCTGAGATACATGATTGGACTAATTCGAGGGTTCAGTGGACTCTATGGTGATGCATATTAATTTGTATTTCTAGATTGAATTTAGCTTCAAACTACACGCTAGAAGCCATGTTCAAATGGGATTTTTAATCTTTTACACGCATATCACCCATGGTATCTGAGCTCAAGATCTGGGATTTTTTGGGGTGGTTGATCAAAAGTGTGTGTCATGAATGTCCCACTGGTGGATCAGTGGAGTAGAACAGGTATCTGTTTATTTCTTCCAAAACTGGATATTTTAAATCTTTCTTTCTAACAATGTGTTGGGGAAACGACTCGTCTCCCAGAGAGCAGGACAGCCACATGAAAGGATTAAACAATTAAAATTAAAAAGGAATAAGACGGGGATTACAACTGTTACGACATCAACAAATCTCAGGGATTAGACAAGGATAAGAGGTAAATTCACTGTCTTCATACAAGGTAAACTTGATTCCATCCATATGGATATTTCACAAAATCAAACCCTCAAAATCCAGTATTTACAAAAATAGATATTTCTGAGAATAATGCAGTCGTTTGCTGGTGACAACACTGTTCAATCTAATACTTATGAAATTAGAAAAAGAATGCATTGTGTTCATAATAAAGTTATTTTAGCTGATTAGCAATATTACTGGCTCATTAATCTGCTTCTTGACTTTTAGCTGAATAGTATTTTCACATTCATCACAACCTGACTTCTCATTAATACTCTCTCAATGCACTCATGCCAATGTTGCATGCTTACATTTATTTGGGGTTTTGGACTGTAGGTATATAAAAAAATAAAATAATTCAGAGACATCACTTTTGGCCCTTTTTTTAACCATTTCATTTGAATGGTAAAAGATTATTCAAATAATTGAAGAAATAACTAAGTATTCATAAATAATACAGATAATGAGTTGCAGCCCAAGTTAAGACATAGTTCATTAATTTTTTTTAACTGTATGTTTGGGGGTCTTATAATGATCTCGGCCAGGGTACAAGTGGCCGAAATGGGATCCTCAGAACTAGGTGGAGGGACGTCCAGCTGGGAGGAGGCCTCGGGGAGGACCCAGGACTAGGTGGAGGGACGTCCAGCTGGGAGGAGGCCTCGGGGAGGACCCAGGACTAGGTGGAGGGACGTCCAGCTGGGAGGAGGCCTGGGGAAGACTCAGGACTAGGTGGAGGGACGTCCAGCTGGGAGGAGGCCTGGGGAAGACCCAGGACTAGGTGGAGGGACGCCCAGCTGGGAGGAGGCCTCGGGAAGACCCAGGACTAGGTGGAGGGACGTCCAGCTGGGAGGAGGTCTCGGGGAAGACTCAGGACTAGGTGGAGGGACGTCCAGCTGGGAGGAGGTCTCGGGGAAGACCCAGGACTAGGTGGAGGGATTATATCTCCAACCTGGCCTCGGGAAAGGGAAGATTGGGGTCCCCTGCTGGAGCTGCTGCCCCCGCGACCCGATACCGGATAAGCAGATGAAGATGGATGGATGGATGGATGGATGGATGGATGGATGGATGGATGGATGAATGGATGGATGAATGGATGGATGGATGGATGATGATAAAGGCACCTCCAAACCTCTGACTCGATGCCCTAATCTCTGATTTCTTCAGCATTTCAGACATCTTGTTTTTTGCTCAATGGTAAAAGTACCCGAGCCAATCCAAGCTTTGTAAGAAGGATTAAGAATGTGGATGCCATCTTTCTGGGCTCGAGCCAAGAAAAACGACAGAAACTGGAGACAAGTATGGATGACATCTACAAAGATGTGTCGGTTGTTTTAAGTTGTCGAACTAACAGAAATAAATGAATTGCTTTTTACCGCTACCACAGGTACTGGGTCAACTTAAAATAACATTAAAACGTCGGGCAATGCTGATTGGTAAGGATAAAATAACCTGCTAAAATGAACACGATGAATAATAGAGAGAAAATGAAAATGAGTAAAAAAGCACGCTTATATGTTGCTGCTAAATATGTGCAGCTCTATGTTGACTGAGGAATATATGCAGTAGAACATCTGATATGTACAGTAGAGTCTACTGAAGAAGAAAAGGACATCAAGAGTTCTTACTACAAGCTCCTCGGGCAAATAACTTGCCTAATATTAGTGCGTGACTTACCCTTATTTTATAATTCACAGAAATTCACAGAAGAAATCTCTGTATGCTCCTCAAGTGACCCTTTCCTAAATAAGTTCAATTTCAGTGGGCTTAACCTAGGCCGACCTGCGGAAAACACTTTGCATGCATCCTTCCAAAGTGGTTTATCTTGACTTAAAATGGTTCCATGAATAACTAAAAAAAAAAAAAAACTTCACTTAACGAGGCGAGGGCCACACGAAAGAGAAAATCGCTTTCATTATTGAGGGGGTTTTCAGCTGGAGCTCATGTCGGGGAGCTTAGTCGAGTAATATTTTGGGAAAAGGTTGCAGGGAAGCTGGTGTGAGCGATGCCTGACGAACACCGTGCACGACGCTAATACACACTGGTCTTTGACTTTTTCTATTTTTTTATTTCCTCACACCGGCACGCACACCACCCATGCAAAGCAAGGTAGGGTTGATTAAAAATACATAAGAGTCGAGAGTCCCTAAAAGCCTGAGAGAGGAGGGCTGGCTGGGAGAGGTGGGCTGTAGGTGAAAGGGTGAGCAGGCAGGTCAGCTGTACAGAAATTCTGAAAAGAGAGAGAGAACTTGACAACCGGCCATGTTTCTGCTCAGAGTTGCTTTAGGAGCTGTCAGGGGATTTGCAGAAATTTGATGCTGACGAGAGGGAACGGCCTCGTTGTCTTTACATCCAGACATGGCAGAAATCTGTCAGGTGTGAAGAGTGTTGGAGCTCATGCCAAATGACAGAAGCAAAAGAAAAAAAAATGCAGCTGAAGGTCTAAATTTGCATCACTCACCGGCTATTAAAACGCTGCCGTTAGCTACGGGAAAACTCAAAATCCTACTTTTCATGTGGGTCATACAGTGGCTTGCATACGTTTACACACCGATGCTGAAGTTGATTCAAAAGAGAAATAAAAAAAACATCTTTTGGAAATTGATCTTAATGCCTTAATTAAAAAAAAATTGGAAAATCTTAATTAATGTATTGTAAATAAATAATTGTTCTTCCTTAAAATACAGGGGGAATAAGTATACACCCCCCTATGTTAAAATACAGGGGGCATAAGTATACACCCCCCTATGTTAAAATACAGGGGGCATAAGTATACACCCCCCTATGTTAAAATACAGGGGGCATAAGTATACACCTTTTCTACTTTTCTAAGTTTTAAGATATCTGCCTCCCACGGAGCCCCGGAGGTGACATGGAGGAAAAAAAACAACAACACGTACAGTACTGGGTACAAACACTAAACTTTCTTGAATTTCAAAGTCGAGATTTCCACTTTCATTGAAAGAAAAAAAAATTAAGAATTATTTTAAAAATTATTTTTATTTTTTTAATTAAAAAAATTAAAAAAACATAGCCTACTGTGGACAAACACTACACACTACACTTTGAAAATCCACAAACAATAAAGAACAATAACGAGGTTTGAAACTCGAGATTAGTGTTTGTCGCCAGTAGGCTAAACGTGTTGTCTTTAAAATATTTTAGAATTTGATCTTTATTTTTACGTTCTTTTTTTCCTCCATTAAAGTCGAGATCCCAAACTTGAGATCTCAAGTTTAGTGTTCGAGAGGTACAAAAAGGAAAATGTTGTGTATTTTGTAATTTGAGTGACTCTTTAATGTTGCCAGGGCTAACAGCAGATCACAACTGTGTGTGTGTGTGTGTGTGTGTGTGTGTGTGTGTGTGTGTGTGTGTGTATGTTGCGGTGTACCACTGTACCTACCTTGAGCAGTGTAGACCAGCTCGCTGTAGACTGTGGCTGGAATGATGGGGGCGGTCAGGTCCTGCAAGAAACCTCTAAGAGCATCAGTCAGAGAAACCACATCATACTGGTCCAGGTCCACTGAAACTGGATCTAAAAGGACAAAAGACAGAGAGGAAGACAAAGGGGAAGTTATTATGTATATAATGTATATGATATATGCTTTTTTTTTTTGTAATTGGGGGCCTCATCTATTAATGAGTTATCAAAACACAAGTCTACTAAGGGGACAAGCCCAAGGACCCAGATGTTGTTCTTTGAAGTATGATTGAAAAAATGAATGTTGGTAGTCTCGCATCGCCAGACTTGCCTCCACAGCGGTGGTGAGGCAAGTCTGGCAAGTCCACAAAGCATTCTGGGATGGGGAAAAAACGTGCTCTGGTTTATGGGCATTTCTTTAAACCAATCACAATTGTCTTGGGCGGGGCTTAGCGCCAGACGAAGCCACTGCAAAAGAGCCTCGGGAAGGAACTTGTTTTAGTGAAACGTGAATGTTCAAAAGTACTTTTAGTCGTGCAACAGAAAACTCAGATTGGACAGATAGTCTAGCTAGCTGTCTGGATTTACCCTGCAGAGATCTGAGGACCAGGTAACCATAGTCCTCAGATTGGACAGATAGTCTAGCTATCTGTCTGGATTTACCCTGCAGAGGTCTGAGGACCAGGTAACCATAGTCCTCAGATTGGACAGATAGTCTAGCTAGCTGTCTGGATTTACCCTGCAGAGGTCTGAGGACCAGGTAACCATAGTCTCAGATTGGACAGATAGTCTAGCTATCTGTCTGGATTTACCCTGCAGAGGTCTGAGGACCAGGTAACCATAGTCTCAGATTGGACAGATAGTCTAGCTATCTGTCTGGATTTACCTTCTGCAGAGGTCTGAGGACCAGGTAACCATAGTCCTCAGATTGGACAGATAGTCTAGCTAGCTGTCTGGATTTACATCCTGCAGAGACCTGAGGACCAGGTAACCATAGTCCTCAGATTGGACAGATAGTCTAGCTAGCTGTCTGGATTTACCCTGCAGAGACCTGAGGACCAGGTAACCATAGTCCTCAGATTGGACAGATAGTCTAGCTAGCTGTCTGGATTTACCTCCTGCAGAGACCTGAGGACCAGGTAACCATAGTCCTCAGATTGGACAGATAGTCTAGCTAGCTGTCTGGATTTACCCTGCAGAGACCTGAGGACCAGGTAACCATAGTCCTCAGATTGGACAGATAGTCTAGCTAGCTGTCTGGATTTACCCTGCAGAGACCTGAGGACCAGGTAACCATAGTCCTCAGATTGGACAGATAGTCTAGCTAGCTGTCTGGATTTACCCTGCAGAGATCTGAGGACCAGGTAACCATAGTCCTCAGAAAGCAGCCGCAGGTTAAAATTCCAACAGAAAGAAAGCGGAAGGTAATCGAGATCTGGCCCTAAAAAAAGGACATCCGGCTGACTTTCCAGCGGCACCTGAGCAATCCCGGAAGTGGAACATCACGGATATAGACTAGACTGTTGGAGACTATCAAGGACAAGACACGTCCACAGATAAAGCTGAAGGAATTACCATCACATTCACTTTTAAATATCTCAAACAAACAGCTCATCATGACCTTTCATGTTACAGTTTTTGTCTTCAGGTTTCTGTAGGACATTCAGACTTACTGTTCTGTAAAAACACACCATGAGACTCAGACTCTGGACACACGCAGAGGGGCCTTACGCAAGAGTTATTGCAGTTGGGGGTAATAAAGCTAAGCTATGATCCTTCATACATTCATTATTACTCATTCATACTCTGGAAAACACTTTTGTTTAATGCACATGTCCAATTAATTCCTCCAAAACTGGAGGGTACACACTTATAAATGGGTAGTTGTAAAGGCCATATAACTACCTACATTTGTACGTCAATGAAAACGAACAGGACTTGTATCAATCAGTCCAAACATATTTTACATCATATAAACATACAAATACAAATATATCCCATAAATACACGTATGGAGCTCGGCATTTGATTGTCGGAGCTCACAACAGTACAGATGTTTTAAGAAATGCACTCACTGTTGTGCAAATGCAAATTATGATTTGACAAATGCACCAAACTGAGTATAAATGTAACATAGTTAAGATTGTATTTCAGTGGAGACATGTCCATTTTGATTTCACAACACATCTGAATGATTTAAATTAAAAGGCTACAATAAGCTACACATCTGGCATGCCTATTATGGTGGAAATATGCTTCCACAGCATAGCTTGGCGTCCGAGGTCTCTGTTCGACCTCAGGCTACAGCTCTGGGAGATCGCCGACGGCCAATACCAACCTCTCGTCCATGAGCCGTTTCTGGAGCCACTTCTGTATTCTGTGTTTCTGGTTTTTTTCACACATGTGGATGCACGTCACAGCGCAGAGCGGCAGCTCACAGCAGTGCCACGGTCAAAGTTGAACCATGTTGAACTTTGACCGTGTCACACGCATGGGCGGCTAAGCGGCAAAATGCTGCCAGCATACAATGTCAATCGGCCCTCAGACAGATTGCCGTGAACTTTATTGAACCCTCGTAGTTTTGTGAGAGTGTTGATATTTTGGGTTGTTTTTTTTACAGATTTTGAGTGTACAGAATTATCAGATTTTCACTGGAAACGGTTATATGAATTAAAGACTTAAATCAACCAAAGTATCTTTACACAATTTACTAGCTCAGAAAGTAAATGTACTGTTAAGTTAACTAATGGGACTCTAGCTTTGACCTGAAACTCTATATCAAAATAATAAATGCTGCAATGGGTCAGTGGTAGGGATCAACCGATATAGATCTTTGTAGTGCAGATACCGATTTCTTTCCCCATCAGCCTTAGCCAATGACCAATATGGGCGATTTCATAGAGCCAATACTGCTTTTGCTCCTTAAATTTACATCATAAAAATGGATTAGTTTTGGGAATCTGCTCTGACATTTCTTTCAAAATAACCAAAAACAGATTGGTGTCACACCTGCAATCATCTTACATTCATATAACCCAAATGTATGTTGTTGTATTAACGCAAGTTATTGTATAACTTCCAATTGTTGTACAATTGTTGTTTTCTGAGATAGATAGATAGATAGATAGATAGATAGATAGATAGATAGATAGATAGATAGATAGATAGATAGATAGATAGATAGATAGATAGATAGATAGATAGATAGATAGATAGATAGATAGATAGATAGATAGATAGATAGATAGATCTTGATCCATAATAAAATGGGAAATTACAGTGCTCCAGCAGCAAAATCAGTTACACAGCACAGAATAAAAATATAGATGAAATACTAGGATACAATATACATGAACTAATAATAGGAATAAAATACAAGAACAAATATTTGAATATATACCAGTCGGGAATACAAAAATGTGCAACTGCTTAAATAATGTGATATCGTAAAGTAGTTGCAGGACGTTCGACGTGCTTCTGCCTGCTCCTTCCTGAACTCATCCTTATTTTTTTGGTTCTTTGATGGAATGGGATTGATTTGTATACGATTGTGTTTCATTAGATTTTTTTTTTTCTCTTTGAAAATATGTTGATTGTTCGTGGTAACTAAAAAAAAAAAAAACTAAACCTTTCATCTTCCTCATCCCATCCTCCATCTCCAGCCCACCCTCCACGTGCACCTGACCTTCTGGAGTCAAAGTGGCAGTTAACTCTCATTGATTTGCCCCTCTAACTAATGCCTGAATAAAGTTAAGCAATCACCACAGGCCAGTAACCCACCAGGCCATTAATATCAACAGATGACCTCTTCACATCCAGTGCTGAGGCCTGTGTTGTAGTGCAGTGATTCGATCATCCCAACACCCAGATAGAGCTAAATTGGTGTTGCCATGAGACCCATGAAACGATATTAATACACTTTTCTTGTGTGTGTGTGTGCGCGTGCGTTCTACGTACATGCATGTGTGTGTGTGTGGGTGGGTGTAGGGGTATTAGAGCATAAAACAATTTGATTTCACAAGAGCAGATTGTAATTGGTTTATTTGAGAATGCTGTTTATGTTATTAGCTTGGGATTTGTGCCTGGATTTGTGATAACAACAATGGTGATGGTGTTATAATATGTTCAAGACTCAATGGATGAGTACGATGTTTGCTGTAAAATGGGGAACTTATATACGACCACTGACATACACTTGTCCTAAGAACACCCGTCTTACATGAAATGTCTGTTCCAACTCCTAAAATGTTCTGGTGTACTGATGATGACCAAATGGAGTGGCTAGATTTAATGTATATAAGTTAGGGATATTTTGCTGACATGGCAAAAGTTTGTTGTTAAATGTATGTTGCTATTCTGGTATCTGGTCCCTTGCTATAAATAATAGTGTCTTGTCAGCCCATTTGGGCTGGGCATACTTTTTGTGTGCATGACACAATAACAAAATTATTCATTCATTCATTCATTCATTCATTCATTCATTCATACAACCGAGGCTCTTTCTTCCCCAGTTGGTTATGCATTTGTTATGTTGACTCATTAAAATCTCTCTTAAATAGCTGTTTACATTTCAAGAAGGGAAATACTCCGAACCCTGAATTTTCTAGACAGTCCCCTGCACTGTCAAAAAAAGAGGTACAATACAGGTCCCTTTTTGTTCCCTAAGGTACAAACTTAGCAAATGTTCCCTTAAAAGTACAAAAATGTATCTTGAAGGTACATTTCTGCACCTTCCATTGTACAGTGTGTACTTTCTGAGGTGTAAGGTACATATTTGTACCTTTAAGGTACATTATTGATCCTCAAAGGTTTAATATTGTCCCTTAGAAGGTACAAACAGGCAGGGCTGTAGTCAAGACCACCTTAGTCGAGTCCAAGACAAGTCCAAGACCAGGACTAGTCGAGTCCAAGTCAAGACCGAGTCCAAAGAGGTTTGAGTCCGAGTCAAGACCGAGTCCAGGACAGAAAAAAGGTCTTATGCATGACAGTATCAAGACAATCATTTTGGGTTTCCCTTTCCCTCCAATATTATCATCAACATAATAAAGACACCTGGACTCGGTCCAGACCAAAAGCCATATTGGGCAAGACCAGTGGCCGAGACCGAGACAAGTCCGAGTCCATATACTAGCGAGTCCGAGACAAGTCCGAGACCATAGAAAAATGGTCTTGAATCCGGACTCGAGTCCAAGACCGGACTCGAGTACTACAGCCCTGCAAACAGCTAAGGTCCAAATGTGATCCTCTTATTCAAGGTACAACAAAGTCCCTTTGAGGGTACCACCCCAGGGACAAGCTTTTGTTCCTTAAAGGTCCTGGTTTGTACTTTTTTTTTTTTGACAGTGTGAGGAGCCAAGAATGTCTGAATCAGTTGGACCGGACATTGAACCATCTGTTTATCAAATCTTAAATTCTGTGTAATGTCCGATTGAGCCCATTTGTGAGTAGAGCAGCTCATTGTCTGGAGAATTCACAGCAAGCCACTGGGCGTGTAGATGGCATTTCTATCATGCGGCCGGCGTCTAACCGGAAGAAAATCTGAGGGTGAAGACGAAGGTGGACTAACACGCCTATGTCAACCAAAATGCCTAACTGTGGAGACAACAAGATTCAGGAACTTTTGACGGTACGGGCCGAAGGAAATCGTCAGACAAATTCAAGGAACGACAAGAAACTCAGTTGTTTATGACCAAAGTACAAACCGGCTATGTGACCGAGGTGAAATCTCGGTCATGTCCTGCCTCCTGCTAGAGGATGACACGGGAGTGGATTTTCACTCCTGTCCCATCCCACTCCCATAGAAAGAAATCTCGTCCCGTCCCACTCCCAGACCAAAGATTAAAAACTAATCCCACTCCCATCCCGCTCCTGTTTTAAACTGACTCACGCTCCTTTACCGCTCCCATTTATTTTTTTCTTCAATTAGTGTTTGATTTAATCTGCTCTCCATCCTGTTTTAGACCAGCTGCTGAGCCTGTTTCTAGATTTTCTCCAGAAAATGGAAGACAGCAAATAAAAGAAAAACAGTACATAGTTCACACCGAATTTGCCTTGCAGTGTGCCTCTTCAGACCGCTCGTCCCTGAACCACCGGCGTACCTGACTAAGACTAAGCATGTCTTACAAGCAGCGTACATCATGCTATCACCGTCGCATTCTACTCTCATAAACTTAATTAATATTTCAGACTTTCCGACCAGTTCTGTGAACTTAATAGACATGTCATTACTTCTGACTTTGCGCTGTAAATCATTTTTTTGCCACATCGACTTCTCCGCGGCTGTTAGCTCCCTCCATCACTGCTCTTTGAATTACGGCGGTAAGCCGTGACAAAAAGCACTGATGGCTTCTGGGACGGCTGGGTTGTGTAGTTATTTTTTAATTGCGTTACATTGTAGGCGTATTAAAAGGAAACTACAAAATGGTGCATTTACTTTTTTTTGCATTTAGGTGCATTTAGATTTTTGCTATTGGCTATTGGTAACCATTTATCCTGTACCGTCCAAATCCCGTGATTAATAGTAAATATGACTCCCATCCTGCAGGAATCCCACAGGAATCCCGTGACCCTTGGGATTCCCGAAAAAATGTCAGCCTCTACCTCCTGCACGCCCGACTCAGGCGCCACCCCTCGCCTAAACCAAACTGAGAATTTCCAATAGGTGTTAAGGTGTCGCGGACGATTTGTTGGGTGCTACATGTTGTGGTCTGCTGCTTTTCCCCCATCCTGTGTGTCTCGTTTCTCCCTTTAGTCCTGAGTGTCTGTCTGTGTGGTTTGTCTCTGCATGAGGGGGCGTTCCTAGAGGAACTGGGTCAAGAGGCCACCTGCACAGCTGATTCTCATCTCATAATTCACCTCTACAGCATGTATACCCAGGGTGACCACCTCTTCAGCGCCAGATTGTTACATACACCTTCGTGGTAACTTGGCTCAGTAGTTTTTAGTAGTTGTATTTTTTTGTCTTGGGTTTGAACTTTTTGGATTCCTCGTTTTAACCCAGCTCTCTGTGCAGATTCCTCTGCTCCTGTCTGGTCCTGGTTCATCGCTGTGCTGCTTGTCATTCCCTCTCCGACCTGTCACCTACTTCGCCCGGATTTCGCAGTAGAGTTGACTGTTGCTTTAGTTTTCGCCGTCACTGGACATACGTCTACGGACATTTAAATCACTTGAACTTCTATTAGTCTCCTGTGTTGTATCTCTGTGTTCTGGGTCCCACTACAATCCTAACACCACATGTAAGAACGGGAAGCTTCAGACCAGATTCTCCTGAAATTGTCCAGACTTCATCAGAGAAAACAGCTTAATTCTTCTGTTTGACACACGTGTGTCCTATGGGTCTGACATGCATGACATGACATTCTGTAATAGCCAGTGTTTCTTCCACATGATCAGCTAGATATGACAATATATGAACAGGTACAACCCAGTCTCACGGCAGTTTGTGAACTAGTCACGTTATTTATTTTACCGATTTGTGTACACGGACAAGTTGGTGAGCCCAAGTTTTTATCTAATGTATTTCAATAGGAAGCATATTTTGTGATCACAGCACGACGAGGTAGCGAGTAGTATGAAAAGCTGAAAATATGCGCAGGGAGGTTGGTTGGGGTGGTGGATGGGTGAAACAACACAGGACTTTCACCCCGGAGACCAGGGATTGTCTCCCGCGTGTGGGTGTCATTTAAAAAAAAAAATAAAATAAATATAATATAAAATATACTCTGTATAGACGCTTCCTATTACGTGCTAATCACCACGAAAAAAAGGAGCAATTGAAAACACATGAGATTAAAATTCATGCTCACCACCACGAAAAAAAAACTACATTAACGTGTCTGTGGACACAAATCAATGGATTCTAAATAACTTGACCATTTCATAATTGATAAGTATGGGAGAGAGGCAATGTTGCAAGGTATGACAACATGTTGGTATGATATTTTGAGACAAAGACAAAAGAAAAGAATCAAAAAATAGTGTAAAACTAATTCATCAGTTTGTTTCATTTTGACTACAATCATTTCCAGGTTGAACAACCCCAGACTTTACCGAGAAATCAAACCGGTTCCTTTGGTTGATTTGGTTGTTGGATTTAAATACAAGAGGGCTCTGTATAACTAAATTGTGTCAGACGGTGACAATACAGACTATATTAGGACTGCAAAACTTCAGAATTTTCCAATAAAAGCAGATAGTGGGTGTATGAATCCAGACAATGCGTTGGCTGGTCATGAGATAGTTATGACTTCAAAGAGTTGAAGTAGGCAGCTTTGACAAAAAACTGCTTGTTTGGGACACATTTTGCTGATATATGATTGTCTGACTTTCCCACGCTAACAGCAAAATGGCACGATTGTTTCCAAGAAACGCACATGATTTCATTGAAGTCACTGGCTTCCTTATTTAGTGCTTTGAACAACTAGACAGACATAATCTGGACACAAATAAATAGGATTTTACAATAATTTACCGTAGGCCTTTCACAGACTGAACTGGCTTAAAATTTAAAAATGACTAATTTTATTCCATGATGGGAAATGAAGAAAGCCGCTATTTGTTTGTATCAGACACCATGGAAATTGGTGTCTGATATCAGAAACCACCAGATGAATTGGTTGTCCAGGATATGTCTGTGCCCTAGTGGGAATTATTCATGCTTTCTTTTTTCCCCCAACTCTATAGAGCTGTCTGCATGTGACTGACCCAGTTTACTGTCTGGTTGGTCTTCAGGGCAACAGCCAAACAGGAAGAGCAGAAACGTTATAGCAGAATGCAATCAGAAATCAGAAAAGGGGTTTATTGCAACCCGTTCTCTACCAACGCTTGGTCAGTGGCTCGCACCCTTTAGCGTCTGAATTAGAGGCTGACATCATTTCATTTGGGATTCCTGCAGGATGGGAGTCATATTTACTATTAATCACGGGATTTGGACGGTACAGGATAAATGGTTACCAATAGCAAAGACGACAAAAAAATCTAAATGCACCTAAATGCAAAAAAAAGTAAATGCACCATTTTGTAGTTTCCTTTTAATACGCCTACAATGTAACGCAATTAAAAAATAACTACACGACCCAGCCGTGCCAGAAGCCATCAGTGCTTTTTGTCACGGCTTAAAAGTCTGAAATATTAATTAAGTTTAGGAGAGTAGAATGCGACGGTGATAGCATGATGTACGCTGCTTGTAAGACATGCTTAGTCTTAGTCCGGTACGCAAGTGATTCAGGGACGAGCGGTCTGAAGAGGCACACTTGCAAGGCAAATTCGGGAAAAGAATCAGCCAAGCATCGCTTCGTTCATCAAGCGAAAATTGCCGTCAGGTGTCAAGTCTCGCCTGACCGACAAAATTGCTCGCATGTGCAGCCAAGATCTCTTTTTTTCTCATTGAAGAAAAAAATAAATGGGAGCGGTAAAGGAGCGTGAGTCAGTTTAAAACAGGAGCGGGATGGGAGTGGGATTAGTTTTTAAACTTTGGTCTGGGAGTGGGACGGGACGAGATTTCTTTCTATGGGAGTGGGACGGGACAGGAGTGAAAATCCACTCCCGTGTCATCCTCTAGGCTGAATGGAACGCACCGGGCAGAGCAGCAGCTCCGCGGTGCTGTGAGATGATGTAGTATTAAGAGAGACAATGGTAGGGAGTAGTATGAAAGACCAAAAATCAGCATAGGAGGTTAATTGGGGGGTGGATGTGCCAAACAACACAGGACTTTCCCCCCAGGGTTCGTGTCCCGTGCTTGTCCCGCGTAGGACCGGGCAACATAGAGAAAATCAAATATCACGATATTCTTGAACAAATACCTGGATGACGATATTGTAGGGTTGACTATTGGTGCTTTAACAAAATGTTATTTACACAGTGAGGTTTTTAATAAATAATGACTTAGTGGTTAAAGGTATATGATATAACATCACTTTACTGTAATCTCTTTGGGTCAAATTTGACCCATTTTTTAAAAGTGTCTACATCAGAAATGTGGGTTTCCTTTAATGAAATTGCTTAATATGAACATGGATGGTTTTATAAAACACTCTTCTCAAGTAAAATTAAGGATCATTTCAATACTTTCCTTGGATTGTTGGTGTTTTTTTTGATTGTTTTTTTTTTTATTCTAGAGCATATATCTGCTTTTTAAACTCCAAAAAAAGGTTTATTGACCCTCAAGTCCAAGAATAAGTGTAAAACCTGTGGTAGAAGTGGGGAAAAAAGCTTCAAACGAAGTAAAGTGAAAAAATGACAAGTGACAATCAGTCAAACCAAAGCGACAAAAAAAAGCAACAACAATATAAAAAATGTGGCAAAAAAGCGACAAAACTGAATTCAACTGAAAGTGCCGGAAGCTGGAATAAATATTAGCATTTCTGAACCTTAGGAAATGGACAGCGGCCGACACGAACACACACTCCTATAACTCAATAATAACTTCTCACAAATACAGACAGGGTTGGAGATGAGAAGTTTAACTGACACATAAAAAAGCAATCAGCTTCTTGGGAAATTATGAATAAATGGAGCAGGGGACTGACCAATCGCAGCATGACAGACGCTCCACTTAGCACCAACTACAATGTTTACTGTACGTACACAGCTGATTTTGGCCACACTGTATTTCAGGATCATGCGAAACATGCAAAAATACTTTTTCCCCACACACGACAATTACCTATGCCACGGAAGACATTTCCACTTGTTGTTTTTTGTACCTTTTTTCCCCCATTCTTAAAGCCGGACGTACAGTAGTCACGTGTATCCTGCCGTTAACTTTTGATTCTTGCAAGATTGTCAAGCCATAAACGTTTATGACGTAACGCTTCTCTGAGTAAGTGTCATTCGGTTTTGTCATGACAAGTTATGGTTAGGGTTAATGTTAAGAGTGAAGTTTCCAGCCAAAGTCAACCACCACACACCAAACTGTATCCATAAACAATTTCTTGAACTGTACAGAGATTCAATTCCTCATAAACAGCCTAAGACACTTGCTATCTCTAAGATATACAGCAGTGGGGACTTATTGCATCGGTGGTGCTAACAGCTTTAAAGAAACAAAGTTAGTTAAATGTGCATATAAGATTATAAAATATAATAAGCATGTAGGAATATACGACAAGCAAGATATGAATATATAATAAGCATGAACGTTATAATATTTTAAGACACTACTACAGAGAAATATAAAATAAAGACTTATAAAAATGAATTTCTCTGTCATGTATCACTGGATAATTATGGATCATCGCATTATTTGCGCATTTAATAAGGGTAATAAGGGTAAAATGATCTGCAAAACAGATCGTACCATTCACATCAAGCCAGGAAGACTACCATGCTACGGCGCACTGCTCATTTCCCTCGTTAAAAACATTATGAATCATCAACTCACCGGACACACCGACTATCTCGGCTACTTTAGCCCACGCCTCGTTGTTTTTTAACTGGTCGCTGTACGCAAACAACGTCATATCATAAATGATAGGAAACCCAGCAACGGCGATGATGAGCTTCTCCTCCATTTCCCTCGGAACAAATGTTTTGGTAAGAACAAAAATTTTACATTGTGTTTCTCCGGGATCAGTCAGCGTGAAGGACGTCTTTAATTCCGATTGGCGGCTGGCGTTAGCCGCTGCTTGCCGCTGAATCGCGTCATAGCTCATTACCATAAAGTTGAGAAATTTCAACTTTCAGATTGACGCTCAACACGCTCAAAAACGCCCAAAACGCGACGGCGACAGATTTGCCGCTCCTTGCAGCTGAGAGAAGCTTCCATTGAAAATGAATGATTTCCGGTATCTTTAGACGCTCAGGTCGGTGGCGGTGTGAACGTACGGTTAATGTTAAATTAATGTAGCCTCCTGGCAGTCTGGCACACGTGGGTCCTCAGTGGGGGTTCAGTATTGGTGGGTGCTCGAGCCCCGAAGCACCCATGGTATGGGCGCCTATGATAGTGCTAAACAATACTTCAATAACGCTACCACTGTAATATCTTTGCCTGCAAAAAAATATTATCAAATGATATTTACATATTTCCATTATCACAAAAACAAAGAATCAGATTGTGCTCTAACATACCAGCCTGGAAAGTGTCTCAGCCCAGAGGACTTGAGGAGTCTAGATGCCAGCGTTATGTGTTTTTCTGCTAAGGAGGACAGTAAATCTCTTTGTAAAGAGAGGAAAGTGTCTGCTGACTTGTTTTCAGCAGATTAGGACCAGACAACTGTTGCAGCCCAATGTAGCCAGCAGTACAACCAGAGGTTCCCAGAAATGGTTTCAGATGTCGAGGAAAAACCAATTTTTTTTTTCTGCTGATGCTCTTAAAGCTGCACTAATCCACCTTGTAATACTAACAGTGGACCAAATAACTGAGTGTATTTTAAAATGTACAGCTTGTCGTTACAAAGTCACAGAGAATCATCACCAAACTCGACAATTACTCTCAGCTCTATGGATCTTTTTTTTTTTTTTTTTTTTTTTTTAAGTTAAGCTCATTATTTTGGTTTCACAGCACATGTACTGTTTAATTCAACTTTGTGGCTCGGAGGTAAAATGGTCGCCTCATAACCACAGGGTTGGCGGCGCATGTTAAATAGTCCCTGAGCAAGACACTGAACTGTATACCTGTCCGCTGTACAATTGCTATACATCAGAGGTTGCACAGCTCTGGAGCAAGTAAGGGTGTCTTGCTTAGGAACCCATTGGTTGATGTCTCGCAGTGGGAATCAAACCCAGGACCCGGATTCAAACCGACGCACGCAGAGCACAATGGATTGCATTGCATTGCATTGCAGCCTGATGTAACTACCTTATTGAATAGCTTCCTTTCTGCTGGACTGTGGCTCTGCTGGGTTGAGAGCTATGGTTAGGGATGGCGGGCAGAAAAGCCTAAGTCAGCAGGGCAGCTTTAACGACATCTGATGAAACAGTCGTACTCTGGGGCCGCAGCCAACGCAGCATCATTACACTGCTCACTCGGGGATTGGGAATGAGAAATCCCCAGATCAATTCAGTCCTCTATCTTCCTCTCTCTCTTTCGCTCTATCCAAACGTCTTAATCATCTGCCTCGCTCCCACCTTTAAGTCTCTCTGCAGCCTTCCTAGAAAACATCCCTTTCCCCGTCACTTTCATTTTTTTTTTCTTTAAGTCTTATATTCTTTAAACAGGTGAAAAAATTGCAAGTGGAGTGTCAATATTTCACCACAGATTCCCACACAGCAGGAAGACGGATAAGCTTTGGACCTTTCAAAATCACATTTGTTTGCTCATCTTAGCATTTAACCAACGCAACGTCAGCTCAGATGTGTAAAGACACACCGACCTACAGACGGGTCTACGTGTGCGCTCATACCTAAATAGGTCATCATTGATTATCACGTCCTGTACATGTCTGTGCATTGACAGGCTGAGTAAGATTTTTCCGATCTTCCTCCCAAAGGAACAACTTCGACCAGCCCCTTCGCCTATGATCTGTATCTTCCTTCTTTCTCATCGTCTTTCTTTTCAACTCTTTCCTTTGCATCGTTCTGCTTGCATCATATCACTGACTAAACGCATACACACACACACAAACACACACGCATTTGCACAAGGCCAATATTCTCTCCGTGTATACTTGATCCGTCAGTCCGCTCATCAAGTCTTTGCCTGACACTGGCTATGGATCATTTGACAGATGGGCAGATAAATGGAGTGAAGCCGGGTCAATTGTCAAGATCAGGATTAGTTATTGGATTGCAGCATCTTACATAGGGTCCATTTGGCAGGAATGGTTAATTGGCTTCAAAGACAGATGTGCGTGGATAAAAATGAATCTGCATTTCCTTTTTGAAGGTTAAGTGAAGTCATTTTCATCTGGTGTACACAATCAGACCTAAGGTTTTCTCAGTACATCTTCAATTAAGAAAGAAAAGTGCAACCTTTCACACACTTTACAGACTTACAAGAGATAATTACATTTAAATCAATAACCTATTACAACCACAAATCGCTGGTCATCTGTGTGACAACACAACATCATCGCTCTTATCAGGGCCGCTCTCTCCATTAGTCGCTGTCTGTCAGCCGCTCACATCGTTCGTCTTTTTGTGAAATATTAGAAGTACTTAAGGGTTTCTGCAGGTTTCACCAGGTCAATGTCAATGTAAATGTCACCATTATGTGTCTTTTCATTTATAGTGAATAAGTGCTGTATTACTGCTGTCTACTACTGTCTTTATGTTAGGCCTAAGTCACCTGCCTAGGGACTACAGATGAAAAGTAGTTATTTTTACTAATTCTAGCATATTTACATGGTGGTTTTATACAACAATGTTCATGCATGGTCCTACGGAGCCCAGAGGTGACATTTACGTATGTAAAGTCGAGATCAAGGCCAAAAAAAATGTAGCCTACTGGGGACGAACACTAAACTTGAAATCTCCAGTTTGAAACAAAACAATTAAACACAACATAAGATAAAAAAGTAAAAATACAGTAGTTTACTGTACTATTTACAGTACTATAGTGGCTATATTGTGATTTTTTTACAGTAATGCTTTGACTGCTGTGATTTCAACTGTAATACTTAAACTACTGTGATTTTGTCATGTTGACAAGGTTGTAATGTAACTCCAATGTACAGCATTGGAGTTACATTACAACCTTTAATTAATTAATGTACTACAGCAGGGGTCTTCAACAGGGGGTCCGTGACCCCTAGGGGGTCCGCGGAGGTACTGCATGGGGGTCGCGAAAGTTTTGGTTGATTAGACTTTTTTTATATTCCCCCCATTTATGTTTTAAAAATGTCCATTTGAATAGCTTTTATGCATGATTACATGCAATTGACAGACATTGTTGATCTTGGCAGGTATCAGTTTATTATGTTATGTTTATAAATGGCAGTAGCATGGCCACCCGACTCACTGTGCCTCGCACATGTTTAAAATAAAAACATGAATATATGAACCTGTGTATTATTTGAGTATCTTAGTATTGAATGCACAATAACAAGGTACATTTACACATGGCACTATAGGACCAGTTTGATATAACACAATTTTATATAATATATATAATTAGGGGGTCCCCGCTCCATCTCGCCATCAGTTTGGGGGTCCTTGGCCTGGAAAACGTTGAAGACCCCTGTGCTACAGCATTCTACTGTAAAATCATATACAGTAGTGTTACTGTGAAATCTAAAAGAAATAACGGGAGATTTCACAGCTGTTATTTACAGTGCAGCCACCCTGGTACCCTACATTGATGGTTGTGACAAACATGTATTTTGAAGTATTAAGGTTTTCAAATCAGAGCCCGGCTCACTGCTACTGAGAGCTCTCCAGCAACAAGTGTGTCTGTAATCTGGATTCTGAACGTACAGGGAGAGCAGATGCATAGAGGTCTTATCGGAGACGTGAAAGAGGCCGAGTGAAGGACCCGATCTCTTTTGAACTAAATGCTGGCTCGCTTTGTGTACTGTCCAAGGCCGTTACATGCGGAACAAAGACGCAGTCTGACTGAACTTGAACTTGAGCCACAGGAAATTTGAAGGACAAAATCCATCCCCTGTTCATACACAATGACGGCAGTATGGTTTAATCAGATAAAGCTGAACTTTAATGTAATACACAAAACCCTTGTGTTCATCCCTGTGCATTGTGTGTTTTGCTGTTAGTGGCGCGCATGCGTGTGTGTGTGTGTGTGTGTGTGTGTGTGTGTGTGTGTGTGTGTGTGTGTGTGTGTGTGTGTGTGTGTGTGTGTGTGTGTGTGTGCGCGCCTCTCAGCGGCAGCATTCCAATAAGAATCTCATTGCACTACAAAAGCTGTGCGATCATCTGCTCTCGGCGGCATTACAGCGCTCCAATTCAGTCGGACAAAGCAATCCTCAGGCAAAATAAACGGCATCACAATCCAGCGGATTCGGGGAAAAGTTGTTACCCATAATCCAATAAGCAGTGATTAAGCTAAAGCACAGCGACGTAGAGATTGAAAGCTAGGCACAATTGGCAGTGGATGAATAGTGTGTACAATGGAGATGATCATTTACACTCACCTAAAGGATTATTAGGAACACCTGTTCAATTTCTCATTAATGCAATTATCTAATCAACCAATCACATGGCAGTTGCTTCAATGCATTTAGGGGTGTGGTCCTGGTCCAGACCATCTCCTGAACTCCAAACTGAATGTCAGAATGGAAAAGAAAGGTGATTTAAGCAATTTTGAGCGTGGGCATGGTTGTTGGTGCCAGACGGGCCGGTCTGAGTATTTCACAATCTGCTTCCTGTAAAATCCAGAATAGAATTTAAAATCCTTCTTCTCACCTACAAAGCTCTTCATGGTCAGGCACCATCTTATCTTAAAGAGCTCATAGTACCTTACAACCCTACAAGAGCACTACGCTCCCAGAATGCAGGATTACTTGTGGTTCCTAGAGTCTCTAAAAGTAGAATAGGAGCCAGAGCGTTCAGCTATCAGGCTCCTCTCCTGTGGAACCAGGTTCCAGTTTGGGTTCAGGAGGCAGACACCGTCTACACATTTAAGAGTAGACTTAAGACTTTCCTCTTTGATAAAGCTTATAGTTAGGGCATAGAATTGAATACTGTTAGGGAGTGAGGAGTCGCAGCGTCCGCCTAACCCGGCCCACCTGCTTCTCGTCATAGTCGTCAGATCTATCTATCATATAATCAAGATTATAATAAAACTACAGGGAGACTTCTTGGCATACAGCCTGACCCGGTTGGGGAGAGTTC
This sequence comes from Etheostoma perlongum, assembly GCA_026937815.1. NCBI lineage: Eukaryota > Metazoa > Chordata > Actinopteri > Perciformes > Percidae > Etheostoma > Etheostoma perlongum. The sequence continues at coordinate 3,141,775 of CM049379.1, read as the reverse complement.
TAGCCTGACCAGGCTCCTCTCTTTACCCTGCCTCTCTTAGTTATGCTTTGATAAAAGCTTATAGTTAGGGCATAGAATTGAACATTGTTAGGGAGTGAGGAGTCGCAGCGTCCGCCTAACCCGGCCCACCTGCTTCTCGTCTTCAAATTGGTTTCTTGAACATGACAATGAGTTCACCCCCCCAGTCACCAGATCTCAACCCAATAGGGCATCTTTGGGATGTGGTGGAACGGGAGCTTCGTGCCCTGGATGTGCATTCCACAAATCTCCATCAACTGCAAGATGCTATCCTCTCAATATGGGCCAACATTTCTAAAGAATGCTTCCAGCACCTCGTTGAATCAATGCCACGTAGAATTAAGACAGTTCTGAAGGCTAAAGGGGGTCAAACACAGTATTAGTATGGTGTTCCTAATAATCCTATAGGTGAGTGTATATCGCTGGTGTTTTTGCGTGGAGAGCCGTCACTTCAATATAAATAAAGCTAAGAAAGCAGCACTCCTGGAAAAAAAAAAAACAACCAGTGAGCTT
>CM049379.1:3103744-3136244 GCA_026937815.1 Etheostoma perlongum | reverse complement strand
CATACGTTACATGTTCGGTTAGTCTGTTCTAAAATTTGAGAACAGACTAAATTTGGCTCCTTTCAGCTGTGAAATATAGCTTAGGAATATGACTTAGGAAGCTTGATGAATTCCTTCATAACTTCACGACTTGACTATTGTAATTCTTTGTATGAACATAGCAGAGGGATCACATTACACCTGTGTAGAGCTCCATCCACTCGCTACCTGTTAGCTACAGGATCAATTTTAAAGTCTTTTTGTTAACTTTGAAGACATCTAATATGAAGAAAAAAAAAATCACTTTCTGGGGTTTGGGGGGTTATTTTGTGTTTCCGGTGCTTCCACACGCATACAAACTTGGAAAAAAACTATCCATTCTGTTTTGAATGTCCTCTGCCTTCAGTCTCCAGGTGAGCTGGTCAACATCTGCACGGCTTTCTATGTCACTAGCCGAGATGAGGTGGCTAACTGTAGCATGCTAGCTCGTTCTCAATGGCAAAACACTGCTACAACACACCCTGTTGACCATAATTCCAAAAGAACTACTTCCTGTCCCTGTTGTACTTCCTGTCCCTGTTGTACTTCCTGTCCCTGTTGTACTTCCTGTCCCTGTTCTGCAGGTATTCCACAAGTGTGCTGTGTCTAAAGTTAGCAACCCGCTGCCGCTGGGTCTAACGTTAGCGGTCCTCTAGTACCCGCTGCAACTGGGTCTAACATTAGCGACCCGCTGCGTCTAATGTTAGCGACCGCTAACTAATGTTAGCGACCGTCCTAATGTTAGCTAATGTTAGCGACCCGCTGCGTCTAATGTTAGCGACCCGCTGCGTCTAATGTTAGCGACCCGCTGCGTCTAATGTTAGCTGGTCAACATCTGCACGGCTTTCTATGTCACTAGCCGAGATGAGGTGGCTAACTGTAGCATGCTAGCTCGTTCTCAATGGCAAAACACTGCTACAACACACCCCTAGTTGACCATAATCTCCAAAAGAACTACTTCCTGTCCCTGTTGTACTTCCTGTCCCTGTTGTACTTCCTGTCCCTGTTGTATGTCCCTGTTGTACTTCCTGTCCTGTTGTACCCTGTCCCTGTTGTAATCCTGTCCCTGTTCTGCAGGTATTCCACAAGTGTGCTGTGTCTAAAGTTAGCAACCGCTGCCGCTGGGTGTTAGCGACCTAGTACCCGCTGCCACTGGGTCTAACATTAGCGACCCGCTGCGTCTAATGTCAGCGACCCGCTGCGTCTAATGTCAGCGACCCGCTGCGCGACCTGCTGCGTCTAATGTTAGCGACCCGCGCTGCGTCTAATGTTAGCGACCCGCTGCGTCTAATGTTAGCGACCGCTAATGACCCGTTGCGTCTAATAACCCGCTGTTAATGTTAGCGACCGCTCGTCTAATGTTAGCGACCCGCTGGAGTCTAATGTTAGCGACCGCTGCGTTGTTAGCGACCCGTCTAATGTTAGCGACCCGCTGCGTCTAATGTTAGCGACCCGCTGCGTCTAATGTTAGCGACCCGCTGCGTCTAATGTTAGCGACCCGCTGCGTCTAATGTTAGCGACCGCTGCGTCTAATGTTAGCGACCCGCTGCGTCTATGTGCGTCTAATGTTAGCGACCGCGCTAATGTTAATGTTAATGTTAGCGACCGCGTCTAATGTTAGCGTCCCGCTGCGTCTAATGTTGGCGACCCGCTGCGTCTAATGTTGGCGACCGCTGCGTCTAATGTTAGCGACCCGCTGCGTCTAATGTTAGCGACCCGCTGCGTCTAATGTTAGCAACCCGCTGCGTCTAATGTTAGCAACCTGCTGCGTCTAATGTTAGCAACCTGCTGCCACTGGGTCTAATGTTAGCAACCTGCTGCGTCTAATGTTAGCGACCTGCTGTGTCTAATGTTAGCGACCCGCTGCGTCTAATGTTAGCAACCCGCTGCGTCTAATGTTAGCAACCTGCTGCGTCTAATGTTAGCAACCTGCTGCGTCTAATGTTAGCAACCTGCTGCCACTGGGTCTAACTCCCTCCTCACTCCCTGCAACTCCGAGAACATCTCCCGAGCTGCGTCGGGCAGCTCTTGTTTACAGTTTACGACCCACCAATGCATACTGTCACCTTGACAACTAACAACAATCGCCATTTTGTTGTGTACCAATCAGATGAACACGGCAAACAGTCCAATGGCCTTTCTATCTATTTTATTTCTGTGGGGGAGCATATTTCAGTGTTTATGCAGCATCAGGCCACCAATCCCAGCTGAGGAGTCAGATATTCTATGCCTTATGGTACTCAGGTCAAACATTTAGCAAACTGCATCCTCTTCCCGTGTGATTGTGTGTTAGGAATAAGAGCAAGACGTTTCTAACAGACGGTGAAGCCACAGGTATCGCTTTAGTCGTTCATGTTACAGGGCGGCATATGGCAGAGATAAGAATCTGAGTCAGAAAGGGAGCACACATAGATGGAGGGAAGAAGAAAAGACAGGGGGAAGGTATAGATGCAGGTTATCAATGCATTTGCATACGGTACAGTAAATAAATCCAAACAGTGTGTCAGGTTGTGTGTTCACCAGCACTGTGTGAGAGATGACATCATTGAATGGGATGCTGAGAGCCTGTTCAGTGTTCAGAGAGGAGGAGGAGGAGGAGGACGAGGAGGAGGAGGAGGACGAGGAGGAGGACGACAGAGCTCAAGAGAATTTTCCGTGACTGCAATGAACATTTCCGAATGTTGTCGACTTTGCCTGCTGCACCTAGTGGTTCATTAAAAACCAGATTTGTCAAAACGGGGAAAAGATGAGGTTGTGATTTTTTACACAGACTCAGCTCTGGTTTGTGCAGACATTAGATTGATCAAAAATCTGACATTCTGACTTCAATCTCACTGCAGATCTGACATTGTATGCATTTTATTGCGATTTGTTTCACATGTTAGCAATCTGTGGAAAAAACAGACCCCCCCCATTATGATGAGCAGATGGGAAAAAACACTGACAGATGAGCAGATGTGACAATAGAGTGTCATCAGATGGGGAAAAAAAATAAAATTGTTGAACCTGGCTCAAATTTTGCAGCTACTGGGCAACATCATCTAGCAAGGTGCAGCTGTGGTCAGGCAAAATTGTACCAGCTCATGTTCCTGAAAGGAAAAGGCAGAGATGTAGACTTGAGACACCGTTTGGATGACTTGTACTTGACAAAAACTAAATGTTTTGAGACTCAACTTTAAAGTTAAGGACTCAAGATTTGACTTGAGGCATGATGACTCGGATGACTTGCGTGTATACATAAGTTTGATTCTTAGCTGTTAAATAAAGTGTACTATGCAGCAGCAGCAGCGCAAGCTGTGAGTTGTGATTGGAGGACTCAAAAAGCTTCGGTATGTGATTGTCATGATTGGATGTCAGTCAAACTCCTCGCCATGGCAACACATAATGTCAAAGATCCCTGGTATAGCCTCATTTGTTGTGGCGGGTATGTGTTTCAGGCTCTCCTGGTGTTCTAGCTTGTTTAGCTAATATAATCTGTGTTTTCTTTTTTTGTGTCCTTCCATCTTGCGTCCTGTGACCTCTCCCTGTCTGCCTGCTTGCCTTCTTGCCTTCCTGCCTGCCTTTCTGCCTGCTTGCCCGCCTGCCTGCCTGCTTGCCCAACTGTTTCTCTCTGGATTCACAGAAGTTTGCCACATGTTGGAATTGTTTGTTGGACTCTAGACGACGCCATTACCACATGGCCAACGCCACAAAAAAGAGACACTGATTTACTGGGCACGCTCTGGAGAGCGCAGTGCACCCACCACTGGATCCCCTGGACACGACACCCTCACTTAAAAGTAGTTCCTGTCACGTCTGCTTTTGGGTCCAACCTCCCGTGTCGTTTCATAACATCATTAGTCGGACCAAAAGTACAAGGTGGCGTCTGTGCCATGAGTCATCACCTTTGGATTTAATAATGTCATGCTAGAAAAAACACCAACACCAAAACACTTTTCCTCTTTGGTCCCCCTACAGGTTGGAAGCAGAATTGTCCATTACCGCTGTCTACAGATCCGCTACTCGATCTGGCCAACTTGAATAGTTAGTTATATATAGTTATAGTATATAGAATAGTTAGTTGAATACCTGTTACAGCCGGTAGAGAGCCGTTCACCCTGTTACAAGTTTATGAACCACTGAAACGATTTTGGAAACTTTATTTTAAGTTACAAAAGAATCATTGGTGTTGGTGACTTGAAAAAATACCTTGAGACTTCCTTGAGACTTATTTGGGACTTGAGCAAATATGACTTGGTCACACTGGGCAAAGGAAATGTAATGTGAACTCATAGTTCTACTGCTGTTGTGGTGTCTGGTTTTCAAACTCAGGGGAAAAAGACGAGCTTCACTACAGAGGAGTAAAGTTTACGTATATGTGTCGTGAAAAGACAGATGTACACACTTTATCCACAGTCTAAGACACAAACATCAAAATTGTACAACTCTGCAAAACAATAACATTAACAAAGCCCAGAGTGAAGTTCTCCTCTAAGTTCTTTGCAGGTCTGTGACTCAACGTAAACTTCGGTTTCCTGCATGACAGTTAGACGAGCAACATGCCCACGTCACCCCAGCCTCCATACCCTTACTTTATGCCTACATAAACAACACACTAATTCCCACATTTGCACCAAAACAGTGGCACTGGGTGTAAATTGTGAGGTGCCAAATCATCAAATATGAATGCAATTCTTTGGGGAGAGAGTTGCATATTTGCAGCAGCAGTACAACTCTACAGCAAGATAAGTAAGCATACACCTCTACATGTTGTTTTCTCTGCCAGGTGAAGAGAAAGGCAAAATAAAACTGCACGGACAGGCTGCTCACGGCAGAAAAAACGCCTTTGCTTTCGCACTGTTTGCCTTCACGCTGCACAATATGGAATTGGCTGCATTCGGAGACAAAGAACCACTCATCAATTTTACCAAATACCTCCAAGACAGCCAGAAGCTTTTATGTTTCCACCTCACGTCCATTGTGTATGAGTGCGTTAGTGTGCAAGTGTGTGTGTGTGTGTGTGTGTGTGTGTGTGTGGTGGCACTTCTTTGCTCCCCAGCTGACTGTAAAAACGCCGGCTTCTAATAGGTTATTGACGGGCGCCAGAGGAAGATGATGACATCACCTCAGACCAATAGCAGGGCGCCTGGACGACTGACGGTAGGAAAGGACGGACAGGGAGAATGGAGAGATTGGGGCGAAAAGAAATGATGGAGAGACGGAGCAAAAGGAGCTCTTTTAATTTGTGTTGTTCTCAGCAGCTCCTGTCACCCCGGCAGGGAGGGGGGTAGACAAGGGACGGTGATGAATGAGTGAATAAAAAAGGGAAGAGAGAGAGAGAGAAGATTAGAAGGGAAGAGAGAGGGAGAGATTGAAGAGTACATAAAGGAGGTGCAGTGAAATGAAAGATTGTTTAATGGTTCCAGGGCTGCAGATGGGATGACTGGTTGTTAGCGGATTGGATGGGAGGATGGGGAGGGAAGAGTGTCTCTCTACCTAGAGCTACAGAGATTAATCGATTAGCTGTCAACTATGGAATTAATCATCAACTCTTTTGATAAATTATTAATCTGTTTTTTTTTCTTATGAAAATAGGTAAAAACTCTTATTGCAGCTTGTAAAATGTGAATATTTCTTGTTTCTTCACTCCTCTGTGACAGTAATGATAATAATAATAATTTATACTTTATTAATCCTGCAAGAGAAATTACAATGTTTTCACTCTGTTGTTAGAACACATTACACACAGGCCTGAAACACACACACTTAGTGCCTATACATGCTCTAATGGAGAGATGTCTGAGTGAAGGGGCTGCGACTGCAGGACAGGCACCTGGAGCAGTTGTGGGTTCGGTGCCTTGCTCAAGAGGACCTTGACAGTGCCAGTCCACCACCATACTTTGGTCCGTATGGGGACCTGAACATGCGGCCCTCCAGTTACCAACCTAACTATATACAGACGGAATATCTAACAAGGACATTTGAGGACGGCATCTTGGGCTTTGAGGAACACTGATGATTTTATAGAGCAAACAACTAATCAAGAAAATAATAGACAATTAAAATAACAATAAAACCTAGAAAACTTTGAAAAGACTAGTCGGACACCATCTCACATCTAAAGACAATCATGTCACATATACCGCTAAAGACTGTCCTAATATACTAACATTGCACCACTACAACTAGATAGATGAATAATTCAACCGAGCTAGCTAGCTAGCCCTAGCGCAAGCTAGTAACTTAAGGGAAAATATGCAGATTTTCTGTTCTGCCGTACATCCAGATGAATGTCTCCAGTACCCGGAGGTCAGCCTTTTTCTGCCGGTAAAACTCAACTGTGGATGACAAGCTTCAGAATGGCTGAATATCAGCAACTTTCCCTCTTTAGCGTTTAGCTTAGCGCAAACTTCCTGTTTGGTGCTAGAGGGAGCACACCCATTGGTTCTTGACAATGTTCACCTGATTTAAATTCACGACCAAGACTTCAAACTTACGATAAAATCAAACACGTTTGTCTGAACATCCAGATGGCAAAAAGACTTTTAGAGTTTTATGACCACCCTACATAAATGTCCTCACTTTTTTTTTCAAAAACAGTCCTCTCTATTAAAAAAAAAGAAAAACCAAAAAGTGTACCAAATTTTTTAAATCTTTGCACGGATGTATTCCTGTTTAAAATTTTCAACAAAAATTCTTCAATTATGAAAAAAAATGTAGGCACTTTGCTAAAATGTCCTTGGTTAAATCATGTCTTCAACGTCCCCAAATGTCCCCATTTCTCAGAAATGTCCTCGCAGTCCCAGTATGATTTCACCTTCTGCAAATGTCCACACATCCACACAAATCTTTTCACTTCAATATATTCTTACAGTGCCAAAAATGTCCCCACTGTCCAAAATGTCACTTTCCACAAATGTCGTAATCCTCAAGGTCTAGAACTCAATCCGGTCCTCACAAAGATAGAACAAACACACACACACACACACACACACAAACACACACACACACACACACACACACACACACACACACACACACAAACACAAACACACACACACACACAACACAGAGAGATGTGTGGGCACGGCAGAACCAACCAGCTAAAGCTAAAAAAAAAAAAGCTAGCTATTACTATGGCAACGTCTGGGCCGTGTACCAATCGGAGATCAAGTGGATGAGGTAATGTTCTTGAAAGCTTTGTGAGCCTGCGCATGCGCTCTCACACACACACACACACACACACACACACAAACACACACACAGACAGATAGAAATATACACACACACACAGATAGAAATATATACATATACACACACAGATCGGTTATCGCTGGAAGAGCCTGAGAGTTCCTGTAAAATGCAACAACTCGCTGTTACATAACGCTGTTCCATAACTCATGCAGCAAAAACTCACAACAAAGGGAGGCAGAGCACTGCAGCAGCACGACACTCTTCCTGCAGAGTGATTGATGGTGCATCATGCTCTATAATGATCCGTGAAACCTCCCAGACCAGTTCTGCTAAACACAGATATAGGTCATTAACTGCGGTATCTCACTGCATACATGCTAACAAAACTCTATTTACATAAACATCTTTAATTTTCCTACACGATCAAACCAAACAGCTTTCTTTTTTTGCGTCTTGCATTTGCTCAAAGCTGATCCACCTGTTTAATTTTATAATCTAATAATCTTATTATTAGATTTATTGATCCCCTATGGGGAAATCACAATGTACACTCTGTTGTTATTACACACAGGCCTGAAATACACACACACACATGCTCTAATGGAGAGATGTCTGAGTGAGTGGGCTGCAACTGCTGAACAGGCGCCCTGAGCGTTAGGTGTCTTGCTCAAAAGCACCTTGGCAGTGCCAGTCCACTACCATACGTTGGTCCGTATGGGGACTTGAACATGAGTCTCTCCGGGTAACTATATACAGACTGAGCTAATGCCACTTAAAAACTGAAGATCTTATAAAGGACATCATCATGGGCTCTCCAGATCCCAGCCCACGCTCCGCACAGGGACTTGATCCAGCAACCCTCTGGTTCCCCACCCAACTCCCTACGAACTGAGCTACTGTTTACCTGCTCTGGGATTGCAGATGGAAACTAGCTAGTAGTTATATGTGGAGCAAAGTGTCTCTTCTCTTTGAGATAAATGCTTCATGGTTATCTATTAACCCCTTCATCTCAGAGTCATAGCACACTGGTGTAGTATGTTCGTACAGCAATGCTTTTTCTGATCAAAGATCTTGCCTGAAAATCAAATTTAAAAGATTTTCTTCTAAGTAGTCCAGTGATTATTGTCTCACATCCCTGGTTAAAAACAGGAACTGCTTGTATTGCTATGGCAGCATGATTGTTCACGGTGCACATTCACCAGAATGTACTGTAGCTAAGAGGCTGGCTCCATGGCAACACAGCACTTGGCAATCAATGGATTTAAAAAGAAAAATGGAAAGTAGCAGTACATGTTAGACATGAACTAAGGCTCAGGATGGTTTACACTCAGTGGCCACTTTATTAGGTAAACATCTGCAATCGATACAAGAGCTCTGCCATGAGTTCTGCCTTCGTGAGGTTCATGATGTTCACTTTTGAACCTCATTTGCACATAACTAGCATTACTTGGGTACCTCTAGTGATTTTTAATGATTAAAGGTCATCTGTGAATCTGCGATGTCCTGTAAGTTGGCAAGTAAATGGTTCACCCCAAAATTACCTTTCATAATTGACCAAAACACAGACGTTGTGTGATATTAGTCCTGTGTGAAATAGTACTTGGGTCCAGACCCTAGGCACTTTTCTGTTGTCTCGGACTTCTCTTGGTCTCGTTGGTATTTGTACTGGACTCGGCCATTGGACTTGCCAAATATTGTAGTTGGTCTCAACAGAGTCCAGAAATTCAAAATCCATCTAGAACAGGCATTGAGATTGGTCGCCTGGTATACGCCTGGCTCTGCATCATACACCTCAATCATCAGGTATCTATCATTTTCATTTTGGCCACAGACACAATTTCAGCAAGCATTTCGTACTATAAATTCTTTTCATACTTTCACGAATGGCAACATTTTCATTTAAAGTAAATAATGTAGCCTAATTTCATCCTATAGCGTGTTACTGTTAAATTCCTTTTTTGATTATTGCAAATCATAAAGCAAAATTATCATATTAAAGTAGAAGAAATACTGTCTCTCACGTCTCATAAATTATGAATAGGTAGGTACAGTAAGTGGTCTTGAAGAGGATTCTTTCTTTTCTATCTGGGTCTTGACTGTCTCTCATTTGGACTCGGTCCTGACATTGACTCGAAATTTGACTTGATCTCCAACTGAACTTGAACCTCTTTGGTCTTGGTCTTGACTTGGACTTGAACCTCTTTGGACTCTGTCTGGTTTAGTCCTGGGCTTGTCTTGGACTCGACAAAGTTGGACTTGACTCCAGCCCTGCATATTTCCTGCTTTGGCAATTATTAATGAAAGTTTTCACATAGCCATATGTCATATGTGAGGGACAATGTCAGTAAATTTGAGTAAAAATAAAGTGCAAATGCGCCTCGTGAAATACAGAAAAGGGGGATCATTTCTAAATCACATGAGGTCCCCTAGTAATACTCGACCCGTGTAAAAAGGGCTATTGTGGTTGATGGTATGTTTATTCCTGTGGTGTGGTACTACATTATAATGAGGTGGTTGTAAATGGTAAACACCTCTCAATACAACGCAGTCCAGTACAACACCATGGCCCAATCCCAAAGTGAGCCCTGAGGACTAAAGACTCACAGACGTAATGATCTCAGGTGCTAAGTGAGTGAGTTTGTGAGGCCACCTGGGTTTAGATAAGTATAAATGGAATTGTGACAGCACTTCACGAGATCACGTTACCTAAGAGGTTGCTGACACTTGCCGGTTTTTGGTATTTTCGTTTTAAGTTTGTTGCTTTCCACGCGGCCAAGGGTTAGGGTTAGGGTTTAGGTCCATTGCGTTCCGTGGTCGTGTGTCGTGCTCTTGTTTGTTTCTAGCCTGGCCAGGCTCTTCTTTTTAACCTGTCTCTCTTAGTTATGCTGCTATAGTTTTAGACTACAGGGGGACTTCCTTTGACACACCGAATTCTTCTCTCCCCTATCTTTCTATCTTTCCATTTATGTGTATCCATGTCCCAGAAATGCTTGTTACTAACCTAGCTCCGGGGAGTCATTCCCCGGAGTCCTTATGTTCTTTTTCCCCCAGCATGTTTCCTCGGATCAGGGAGGCCCCAAAATCATGGTTGCAGCTATCGCCATGCTCCCGCTACACGTCCTGCAATGCCCTGCTACATCCTGCTATGCCCTGCTATGCCCTACTACATCCTGCTTTGCCCTGCTATGCCCTACTACATCCTGCTACATCCTGCTATGCCCTGCTATGCCCTGCTACATCCTGCTATGCCCTGCTATGCCCTGCTACGCCCTGCTATGCCCTGCTACATCCTGCTATGCCCTGCTATGCCCTGCTACATCCTGCTATGCCCTGCTATGCCCTGCTACATCCTGCTGCATCCTGCTGTGCCCTGCTACATCCTGCTGTGCCCTGCTACATCCTGCTGTGCCCTGCTACATCCTGCTGTGCCCTGCTACATCCTGCTGTGCCCTGCTACATCCTGCTGTGCCCTGCTACATCCTGCTACATCCTGCTATGCCCTGCTACATCCAGCTACATCCAGCTACGTCCTGCTGTGCCCTGCTACGTCCTGCTGTGCCCTGCTACATCCTGCTACACCCTGCTATGTCCTGCTATGCCCTGCTACGTCCTGCTACATCCAGCTACGTCCTGCTACATCCAGCTACATCCTGCTAAGTCCTGCTGTGCCCTGCTACATCCTGCTACACCCTGCTACGTCCTGCTATGCCCTGCTATGTCCTGCTACATCCAGCTACGTCCTGCTACATCCAGCTACATCCTGCTACGTCCTGCTGTGCCTTGTAACGCTGCACAGTGCCCTGCTATGCCATGAACTACTACAAAGAACTACATACTATTTTTTTTAGGACTGTTATTGCCACTCTTCATTGTAACCCCAACCGGTCGTCAGACACCGCCTACCAAGAGCCTGGGTCTGGGTCTGGGTCTGACCGAGGTTTCTGCCTAAAAGGAAGTTTTTCCTCGCCACTGTCGCACTGTTGCTTGCTCTGTAGGAAAATACTAGAACTGTTGGGTCCTTGTAAATTCTGGAGTGTGGTCTAGACCTGCTCTATCTGTAAAGTGTCTCGAAATAATGCTTGTTATGAATTGATACTATAAATAATATTGAATTGAATTGAAGTTTACCTTTCTAACTTCCAGAAGGCTTTGAACTGTGGGTAATTCCCATTGGTGAAGTCTGCATCGATGCAGACTCACGGAAAGGGCTCGACAGGTGGTGTGTACTCAAACCCTCACGCCCTTTGAAATTCGACACTGGAACAACCCTAAGCCCTGAATTTTTGCGAGAACGCGCACCAAAGTCCATGAGTCTGTGAGTCCGGACTTTGGGATAGGGCCCATCACTAACCATGTGCCAGATCGGAGCTCAGCTGTGTCCGCGTATGCATAACTGCAGTAGAATATCATCTTCATGTAAATATATATTTCTCTTACTATGCATGGTCACAAAGAAAGTAATTGTGATCAACTGGAATGCTTTTAATACACCCACACAGAAGGAATGGATCTCTGAATTGAAAAGGTTTAAGTTGGAAAAGGTAACTGCAGGAGAATGGGATGGAATAAGCTGAAACTTTGGCACCTGTGGAAGCATTCTTAAAATCAATATTACGAGGAAAAGAAAAAAAAAAGAAATTGGAAAATTGATGAAAATTGGGAAACTGCAACTGATTTTGTACGGAGGAGTGCACAGGTAATATGGGTTTGGATTTGAAGTGCAATTTGGTTAAGTGTTTGATTTAATATTATGTACTGTATTTCATATGTATGTGTGTCACAATGAGAAATAATTACATTAAAACAATGTCTGCATGTGTTCACACTTGGCGCTTGGCTATTTGGATATATTTCTAAACAATAGCTGCATCCAAAATGGCACTTGCAAGAAAGAAAAAGAAAAAGCCTTTGTCTTTTCTTTACCAGTCCTGCAAGACAGAGCGGGTGTCAGCTGTGCTGCCGCCCTGGTTTTCCTTCATCTTTGACTCTTTGACTTCTCCCTTTGCTCTCGGAGATGACGCCCCCCACCTACGTTTGATAAATTGCCAGGATTGTATCCACATGCTGTCCACACCTCACTGGGATTCCAGTTCAACTCAATGCGAGCCAGGCTACCTCGGCATGTGGTCTGGCTGATGGGATCCCAATGCGAGCAAGATCCAATCCCCAAGCGTCCAGAGTGGGGTGTTTCAGCTGAAGCCGCCATTTATGTAAGTTGGACTGTGTTAAAAACCAGGATAAAGGGAGGCTTTACACGCAGCCAGTCATTTTTTTTTTTTACTTTGTTTTGTTTTTAAATTGGTCTATTTAACCTTTATTTCACCAGGAATATTCCCATTGAGATTCAGAATCTCTTTTACAAGTCTGTGCTGGCCAACACAGCAGCATTACAAATTACCTCACATAAAGAACAGTGTAGTGGTAATAAAGTCCTGTTTTTATAATCGTTCGTACTAATAATAACTATTCTAGTTCAAGGTGACTCTGTAGCTCACCCAAAGATGCAAAAACTTTAAAAAGCACTTTCACCAAAAACAGTCTGGGTTTCAAGGAATGACGTCCATGATTTGTCCGTGGGACCAAAGTTTGTTGCGACTGAGTTTTAGGAGTCAGTAGAGAACATGCCCATCTATACCTTCCTTTACATGTCTGTGCAACTTCAACTCTGACAATAGGACAGAGCTATTTCTATACGCAGCAACACGGCAAAGATAAAGAGACATGTCTTTTTCCGTCTCATTACCAACACACCACCCCTCTCTGTCCTCCAACATTCAAGCCAAACTTTTCCTTTATGTGCGTTGTGGTAACATCACATCTGTCCGTGTCTATTAGAATACTATACTGCATATAAAGCTGTTGTGACTGCGGCTGCATTTCCCAGCATTCTCCACTGTAAAGTGCGTAGGATTTCTCTCATGCAGCCCCCTTTCTGTCTCAACATATACATGGATGTGCGTGTCAAGCCGGCATGCTAAATTCCTCTGAGTGGCTACATGTCAGCTCCTTTCAGTCAATTACTTTGAGTATGTGCATATCTTTGGCCCCATGCTGACCTCCCACCACTGCCCAAGGAGGCCAGGTGCGTGCATTTATGTGTGTGTGCGTGTCTTCTTCAACATTTGTATTTTCGTCATGCTCAATATACTGTATTGGATTTGCACCGCTGTTGACATTTTCTGGAGAAAATATGACGTGTGCACTGAGAATAATATCCCTTACAACAAGTCTTATGATCCTCTGGATAAATCATTTACAGGGGGATTTTAATACAACCCGAGTCTAATTTTCATAGTCAGGAGTTTAAAGCGACTTTAGGAAATACTTTTAGTAGAAAGCCAGTCGTCTCCTCTCTAACAATGGTGTGAACGTTCAGTAAAGAGCAGTAGACATCTCATAAGTTCAAGGTATATTTGCTGAGATAAAGCTTCAACAAAAGTTTGGATTTCCCACCCCGCGCTTTGTGCACCAACCCTGATGTAATGCTAGTTATGTGCAAATGAGGTTGTGAACATCATGAACCTCATGAAGGCAGAATTCATGGCAGAGCTCTTGTATTGATTGCAGTTGTGTACCTAATAAAGTGGCAGCTGAGTGTAAACCATCCTGATGTGCCCATTTACTGATGTGCCATTTTAGGGAACTGATATCCCAACAGTGGAAAAGAAATCTCTCACAGCTGTCAGCGGGCAACATCTGCACATTTGCCTAGTATGTCAGGTATAAGGATAGCTTTTTTAATCTCACATAGAAATCGGTGTCTGAACAGCTGCGCTATTACTTATGTTACGCCCTCACCAAGGACAAACTGCCTGTTTCGGCCTGCATGACTTGATGCAGTTAATGTTTGTTGATGGTATGCAGGATTTTCTTTAAACTCTTGGAAAGTCCATGGGACCAAAACAATTGTCACTTTCTCTCCATCGACAACACACTTGCCACGCAGACCCGAACCATCTAAAATATATATATATAAATATTTCACACTAGAACTATTACTAGACCATGGGTCCATTTGATGCGGACCGAGACCACATCCTCCGACCAGGGTCCGTCTGTTTGGTCCAGATCAAACAAAATAAGGGTGAAAGGGCCCTTAGGGTGCTCTCAGATCGAACACGTATTTCATGGTTCAGTTAGGCTGCGAACCAAACGACTAGTTAACCCTCCTGTTGTCTTCGGGTCAATTTTGACCCCTTTCCAAAAAGTTTCTATATCAGAAATTTGGGTTTCTTTCAAACAAATTGTCCAAAAAAAGTAACGTGGATGGTTCCCAACAATGCAAAGTTAAATGAATAATCTGTTCACTACTTTAATTGAACTTCTGTTCTTTTTGTCAATTTTATAAGATTTGGAGACAAAGAATTGGTAAAAAAACTTTTAAAAAAATGTAAAAAAAAGAGAGAGAAAAATGTCAAATAATGTGACAAAAATGTGAAAAGATGTTGAATAAAGTAACAAAAATGTCAAAAAAAGTGAGAAATGTAAAAAAAAAAAAAAAAATTTCAAAATTTGGGGAAAAACCCACAAAAATTTCAAACGGCTCAGAAAAAGTCGACAAACGTTGAAAAAAAAAAAAGACAAAACCAATGGTGAAGAGACACAAAGGGGACAAAAAGACAACCAAAACCTTGATAAAAAAAATTAAAAAATTTCCAGGTCGTCGGGAAGACAACAGGAGGGTTAAAGAACACCGGAAAAGAGTTTGCTTCATTCAAACCATGTAGGTAATCACATACAGGAAGTCCGCAGTGCAGCGGGACGCTTTACAGAATAAACCACATTTCAAAATAAAACACCCAGCTTTATGGTGATTTTGGCTGTCTTGATTTCTCAGCTGTGTCTACGGCGACGCACGCACACACTCACTCACTCAATAATAATACATTTTATTTATAATGCCCTTTACATTTCAAATGAAATCTCAAAGTGCTACAATAACAAAGGGGTTAAAAACAGCTCCCAGAATAAACAAAGTCAGCTGGTGTCAATAAAACATCATAAGACTAAAATTAATTACACTCTTACTACAACCAATTCAACAGGTGTACACATGCAGTCATGCGGACTATCAGGTAACTTTTTTTGGATAGTTTTGGCCGTGGGGCCGCCTGGCTGTTCATACCTGACCTGCAGTTAACAAAGTGATCCTTCTCCTCTGCACTCTACAAAATGTCTGTTTCTCTCTCCCAGTGAGTGAGTGAGTGAGTAAGTGAGTGAGTGAGTGACCTTCACATTTCAAAAGGCTTTTTAACAGTCATAGTTTTAATTTTAGTCTTATGATGTTTTATTGACACCAGCTGACTTTGTTTATTCTGAGAGCTGTTTTTAACCCTTTGTTATTGTAGCACTTTGAGATTTCATTTGAAATGTAAAGGGCATTATAAATAAAATGTATTATTATTGAGTGAGTGAGTGTGTGCGTGCGTCGCCGTAGACACAGCTGAGAAATCAAGACAGCCAAAATCACCATAAAGCTGGGTGTTTTATTTTGAAAGGTGGTTTATTCTGTAAAGCGTCCGGCTGCACTGTGGACTTCCTGTATGCGATTACCTACATGGTTTGACACATTCGCTCGCGTGGGAGAAATATAAGAGACGTCGAAACAATCGCTGCGGCACGCAGGCGCCGGTGTGGCAAACATGGATGCCGTGTGTGTCTGGTGTATGGGGGGAATCAAGCAAACTCTTTTCCGATGTTCTTTAACCCTCCTGTTGTCTTCCCGCCGACCTGGAATTTAAAAAAAAAATTTTTTATCAAGGTTTTGGTTGTATTTTTGTCCCCTTTGTGTCTCTTCACCATTGGTTTTGTCTTTTTTTTCAATGTTTGTCAACTTTTTCTGAGCCGTTTGAAATTTTTGTGGGTTTTTCCCCAAATTTTAAAAACTTTTTTTTTTTTACATTTCTCACTTTTGTGACATTTTTGTTACTTTTTTCAACATCTTTTCACATTTTTGTCACATTATTTGACATGTTTCTCTCTTTTTTTTTTTACACTTTTTTCTACCAATTGTTTTTTCTCCAAATCTTATAAAATTGACAAAAAGAACAGAAGTTCAATTAAAGTAGTGAACAGATTTTTCATTTAACTGTAATTAAAGGTTGTTTTTTTTTGCCTTGGACAAACTAAAAGTGTGAAAATGATGTTGACAAATTACTTGAACGACAGAAAAGTTACTTTAAGGTCTTATTGAACAGCGAGATAAAAGTGGTAATGGAGACAATTTCTGAGTGAAAATGGAGACAATGAATTGAACCTCTTTGCAGGAAAAGCACAGGAATAACTAAGGCTGATGATGGAGAGTCAGCATTAATAAGAGCAAACTGTAGGTGTTAATACATGTTTTTATCCTCCCTCCCTCCCTCCCTCCATCCATCCTTTCTCTCCTCTCTCCTCCTCTGAGTGGAGTCTAGAGTTTGATTTTATGAGTTCCCCACTTGCTCCCAAAATAAAGTGCGGAGTCAGAGCACTCCCTGGTGGTGCCAAAAACGAACTTCAGTGACTCAAACTTGGCCAAATGTTTTTTTTGGGGTGTGAGGTACTTTGACTCCATTCAGCCTCAGCAGCCTGGTACGACCCGGTAGGGTCCCAGCAGGAGTTTTTATTGGTTTGAATACAAAGAAACACGGCAGAGATGAAATTTGGGAGCTTTGGCTGTTGGTGCTGATCCACATGTTGCTTATACATGGTGTTACTGTGTAGAGATTACTAGAATCGCTGCCTTTTACTGCAGCAGAGACTCTAAAACACACCACTACACATCTTTAAGGTCTATTACAATAAAGCTTCTTGTCATTCAGACACATACGCAAATGTTCGTTGAAATATCACGGGGGAGAAAATCATAATATCACAAAACCAAAATGGCTTTAAAACATCACAGGGCGGTTCACATGAAATCACAATAACTGCATGATATATGGCACCTGGTACATAGGAAGAAGCAATGGCTGAACGATTTAATGAATGATGTGTGAGAGAGTGACACTTATGCCACATTTCACTGGTGCATCCTCTCGTTCATTTTGTCATCATTATTTATTAGATAGAATATAGAATTTGTCTGCCTAATTTATGAAGTCTGACAGCACAGTTAAATTAGACGGTAACTGTGCCTCTAACATGCTGTTTGATATTCATTCAGTCAGCAGCTGGCACGGATCAGAATTAAGCAGACACGACTATGTTTACATGCACACCAATATTCCAGTATTATCACAAATATGATGAGGTCATGTAAACAGCATATTGCTTTTAGATAATCAGAGGAAATTCCAAATGTAGCATTTTAAGATTGAGACCTGTGTGATATGCCGGTATTATTCACCAGTAATGGAAAAACTTGTTCATCAAAGATTATTATATTGGTCACTTTAGCTTTGGCAGTCTCTTATCTTGATAATGAGATCTATAAAGCTCGAGATAGAAAAGAAAGCCCCGGGGGTCCATCCAAAGCTTTTGATACAGTAAGTCATGCTATTCTCCTCCTTAAACCTTCCCATCTGGGAGTTAAAAAATCCACAATTTATCTGGAAGACAGGAAGCAGTTCTCTATCAATGATATTAATTCTTCTCTTTGCAATGTCACTTGTGGTGTACCACAAGGATCGGTCCTTGGGCCATCATTATTTTGAATCTATATTAATGATCTATGTAACGTATCGAACAAACTGTATAAGGTATTTTTAGCTGATGACACAACTGTTTTATTTATTTCCATAAAGACCCTGATGAAATAGTGAAAGTATTCAATTAAGAACTCATTAAGACAATGTTTGGTTTAACTGTAACACGTTATCTCTTAATATTAAAGGTGCCCTGCCACATGTATTCCATGACTTTGTGGTAATGTCTGAAGTCCTACCATGGACTCCGTAACATTTTTTGTTGAGAAAACGTCTTGGTTCCCTTGTTTCAAGCCATTCTAACGTGGTATTGAAAACCTGCAGGAAGACTCAGCTCCATTTGGGCCAGTTCTCATTAATATTCAAAGAGCTAAGCTGCTTGACTCTGATTGGCTTACAGCTAGCCAATGAGAGCCTGGCTATCAGTATCTTTTACCCAGCTCAACTGGGCGAGCTCATGAATATTAATGAGCTCAGGTAACATGACTTGAGACTGACCAGCTGTTGTGATTGGCCTGATTTTCCAAAAACATCCTTCTTCTGTAGGAAGCGTTCCAAGTTACCTAGTCTTGTGTTGTTCCTGTCTTGTGTTCCCCTCTGAGTGTCTGTATGTTCTGTTTCCTGTTTTATTTTGAAGTTTGGTCTCTGTCTCATCTTGTCTCTAGTGTTTTCCCATTCCTGATGTTTTCCACCTGTTTCCCTGCCCTCTTATCTGTGTGCATGAGATCCTGACGGAGTTTTTCACGCTCCCGTTACTGTGGCCTGTTTCCCCGTGGGCCTTTCCCTGCCTTTGCACCCTGTTTTCTTCTTGCCTTTTTATCCTCTGGACCTTTTGTATTTTTGGACTCTGTGTTTTGCCTGTTGGATTATGCTTTGTTTGGACTTTTTTGTTGGACAATACATTGTCACTAAACCTTTTCCTGCGTGCCTCTTACCTGCCTTTAGATCCTCATTCCCTGCACCCCAACAACAGCAATGACAGTGCCATCGATATGTTGCTACGCTTCGGTGGCCACCATGTTGAATGTAAACAAAAATCAGCTTGCCGTCGCTTCTCTATCGTCATCGTGTTAAACCCACCAATAGCGCCAGGTGGATACGGCAGTTTGTGATTGGTCCCCACAGATTTGTAACGGAAACAGGATTGAAAAATGTAGAAGTTTCCAGCCTGAGCTGCAGGGCGATATCAATCAGATCAGATCAGATATCAATCAGATCATCAGATCAGATCAGATCAGGCTGGGTTTACCCAGTCTCGGTTTTTACTGCAGTTTGTGACGGTTTACGATCTCTTCCCTGCTTGCCGCTTACAGTCAGCTTTGTGCGTCCCCATGGTTACTATATACAAACTAACCAGCCAACAGTTTGCAGGGCTGCAGTAGAGATGCATGGCCAGAAGAAAATGACACATTTCTGGTCCAAGAAGTCCGACACCAGTGGGAAAACACTTAAAAAAATCCTATTTTGCCCGGCTCCATGTAAACAGTAATATTAGTGGAATATTCACTTAATGTAAACAGCTTAGTCGGAATATTGTCTTCTTCAGAATAAAGGCAAAAAAAACAGAGTAATATGTCCATGAACGTGTACTTACTGTGTATTTTTATCAATCTTGTACATTGCACTCTACTACACACAACCAGTGCACAACCAGTGCACCATGGATGTAGATGAATTATTTAATCTCCTCTACAACCTAGAACAATTGAGACTTGATCCATTTTGGAAGAGTTCCAAATCTATATATTGGATTTCGAAACGTTCAATACGTTTCAGTGCTTCAATAAATCAACTTATTTTCATGGAGTGTGTACCTGAGTCCAAAGCCTGCCGCAGCTCTGCAGGTCCACTGGAGGCTGGAGGGGCTCGATACAGAGACTCACTGTTCAAGCCTGCAGGAAAAAAACAGATAAATAATACTATTTGATAGCAATTGTCTGTTGTTGTTAATTGCTTTGTGATTCTGGATAGTCTTTGTTGTGCATCGGTTTTTATCTTTTACTATCTATTCATGTAAGGTGTCCTCATGTATTATTACACACACACACACAAACACACAAATTCCCAAAAGCTGAAGGCTGGAAGATGCAGTTTAATGTTGTTCCTTTAAATAATATGCTCGCTACACATGTCTGTATTCTCTCACCGTGTTTCTCGACGGCTTCAATGAGTCTCCAAACAACCACAGGAGCCGCTTCAGACAGAAACTCCGCCTCCACACCTGAGAGAGAGAGAGAGAGGTTTCAATAATTAACATTAAAACAACAACTTAAAAACAACAACCATTGGTGCCTTTATGATTTTCTCTCTCATTAATTAATGACGTACAGTGAACTCCACCATTAACTTTTAATGTGCTGCCATCTTCACTTATGATAATGAATTCACTCATAAATAACTAATATTCAGGAAAGAAAATGACTCCCTCACAAGTTGTTTTACTGCATTAACTGGTTCCTGTAAACCACAAAATGACTATAGATTTAAACAGGTCTGTAAGTCTGGCTGAGAGATCATTATATCAAATCAAGTTAACAAGTTGTTAGTATTTAACCCTCATGTTGTCCTTGGGTCAAATTTGACCCGTTTTTAGTTAATTCTTTTTTTTGTCGTAAAAAATGGGCCGTCAAAAAAAACTTTGGGACAAAAAAAACTAAAAAACTTCAAAAAACGTTGGGGAAAAAACAAAAAGAACCCACAGCATTGAAAAAGTGACAAATGTTGGATAAAGTGACAATAATGTTGTTCCTGGTTGACGGGAAGACAACACAAAGGGTTAACTAGTAGGCCATACTGTGTCTGGAAATCATCAGAGAACGTCAAAGAAATATGTAACTCAATAAGTTTCCTCAGACAGTTAGTACACAGTGAGCCTTTTCTTTGCAATTTCTTTGTGATGGTTTGGGTGGTTGCTTGGGTTTCTTTTTCTCCTTCTTTGGTTTTTGGTCCTGTCTTGTCTCCTTGTGTTTGTGTCTCGTTCCCCTATCTCGGGGAACAAGGGTTACATACGTAACCCGAGACGTTCCCCTTCGAGGGGAACTTCGAACTGCTTCGGTTACGACACTATGG
Organism: Etheostoma perlongum; assembly: GCA_026937815.1. Classification (NCBI taxonomy): domain Eukaryota; kingdom Metazoa; phylum Chordata; class Actinopteri; order Perciformes; family Percidae; genus Etheostoma; species Etheostoma perlongum. The sequence goes on along the minus strand of CM049379.1, from coordinate 3,115,359 downwards.
GAAAGCTATAGTGTCATAACCGATGCAGTGTCTCGTTCCCCTATCTCGGGGAACAAGGGTTACATGCGTAACCCGAGACGTTCCCCGAGGGGAACTCGAACTGCGTTGGTTACGACACTATAGCTTTCCCATAGTGTCGTAACCGACGCAGTTCAAGTTCCCCTATCTCGGGAACAAGGGTTACATACGTAACCCGAGATGTTCCCCTATCTCGGGAAACAAGGGTTACATACGTAACCCGAGACGTTTCCTCCGGTCTTGTGTGGTAGTCTGTCTTGTGTTCCCCCAGTGAGTGTCTGTTTGTTCTGCTTCCTGTTTTGTTTTGATAGTCTGGTTTCCTGTCTTGTCTAGTCTGGTCTAGCTTTGCTTTGTGCCTGTCTGATTGTCCTGCCCCATCCTAATGTGATTCACCTGATGTCTCACCTGTTACCTCTTACCTCTTGTATTTAACCTCTGTGTTCCCTTTGTCTGTTGTCAGATCGTTTTGTCCAGTCCTTGTGGTCGTTTGTTGGTCTGTCTGTTCCAGAAGAAGTTTCCCTTCTTTGTTTCTGTTCCCTGGGTTTTCCCATGAGTTTGTCCCTGTTTTTGCTTCCTGTCTCCCGCTTGCCTTTCCTCCCCGGACCTTTTTAGATTTTGGAGTTGTTTTTTGGACGCCTTTTTGTTTGGTTATTCATGAACTCCTTATTGCAATAAACTCTGGACTATACCTCATTCTACCTGCCTGCCTCTTCCTGCGTTTGGGTCCTCACTTCTCTACACGTGACATTCTACAAACAATCCATCTAAACAGATGAAACAGAGAGTGTGTGTGACTGCCTGTTCCCTCTAGGGAATGTACTATGACACACACACCTTGTTCTTCATAATAGTCCTTTTTCCAGACATGTTTATGTTTACTCAAAAAAAACTATGAAACATTTGCCCATTTAGAAAAAGATTGAGGACCACAATGGAAATAAGTCCTGGACTTTATTGTGTTTTTATCCTCGATTGTATTGGATGTCTTTTCCTGTGCAAGGCATTCTTAATGCAATTAAATAAATCAAATCAAAGTTATTCATTTCTTTTGGGGGTTAAGAAAGTTACGTTCTTCTGGGAAACCAACAAAACATGCATGTGGCGGCACTGCAATGAAATTAAAAATATCTGAATGGGGAGTGGGCAAATTGGCTGTGTAAACAATCAGATAATACCTGCATGAATTTCAAAATTGCGCATATGCTGCCTGCCAGCAGCTAATCCACTGGAGAGGATGTGAAAAGGTTAAGCAACATGTGGGATTTGATTACAGTCCCTAGGCTGCTGCAGCAGCCATCATTGCATCCACTATAGGGAATCAATTACACAGACGAGAAAGCGCATTTTCCAATTAAAGATTAAGTGCATCAGAGTGTATAACCACTGCAGGATGTATAGAGCTCAACAGTGCGGTTTTGGAAGTAAAAACTATTTATTTTCTGGCTAAGGATTTTGATTATAAACCATAATGTCTAAACCATCCAAGGTAGACTTATCCCGATCTACTGGATAGTGGAACAAAAGTTTGTAAAAGCCGCGTGAAATCATCCATCCATCCATCCAATCCATCCATCCATCCATCCATCCATCCATCTTCCACTTATCCAATATCGGGTCGCGGGGGCAGCAGCTCCAGTAGGGGACCCCAAACTTCCCTTCCCCGAGCCACATCAACCAGCTCCGACTTAATAATCTGTTCACGTTTTGTTTTCTTTGTTCTGTCTCTACTTATTCATACACCATCATTTCTGTCACAACTCGTTCTTGTCCCTCTTTCTTTCTTTCTTTCATCCTCTTCAGCATCGTTGTCATCCCTGCTTCCTCTCCACTGCATCCTTCCCGGCTCAGCTCTTCCCTCACTCTTTTGTTGTGCCATTGTGTCACATCACAACACACACCCACACACAGCCGAGTGATGATACATTGAGTTTAATGACACTTGTCCTTTGATGCACACACACACACACACACACACCAAACACAATCACACACACACACACACACACACACACACACACACACACACACACACACACACACACACACACACACACACACACACACACACACACACACACACACACACACACACACACACACACACACACACACACACACACACACACACACACACACACACACACACACACACACACACACACACACACACACACACACACACACAATCAGTGCAGCTGATGCAGGTCTGTACACCTGTAGAGACTGCAGATATGTTTGTTTTGTCAAAAGACCAATACGCTTATTAGTGTGTGTGTGTGTGTGTGTGTGTGTGCAACGGCAGGGGAATTTCCGGAGATACAGGTCGTTAAATGTACAGTGCTTCCATTAACGTCACTGTCACAAAGCATCACCGAGGCAATATGTCAACCAGAGGAGAGAAAGAAGGAGAAGAAGACGAGAGGAAAGAAGAGGAGGAGAAAAGAAGGACAATCAAGAAAGAAGAGAAGAGAAGAGGACAAGGAGGTGTGGAGAAGGAAAAAAGACAAAAGGAGAAGACAAAGAGAAGGAAGAAGAGAAAAGAAGTACAACAGAGTAAGAGAATAAAAGAGAAAAAGAGGACAAAGAAGCGGAATAGGAAGTGGGACATAAAAGATGAGATGGGAGGGCAAAAGACAAAAAGACAAAAGAAGAGAACAAATAGGGAGACAAATAAAGGGACAAAAGAATAAAGGAGAAAAGAGGAGAGGACAAAGAGAAGAGGACATCAAAGAAGAGGACAACAATGAGTGAGGAGTACAAGACAAGAAGAGGAGACAAGAAGAGAAGAGGACAGACAGTAAATAAAGAGATACAAGACAACAAAGACGAGGACAAAAATAGAGGGCAGAGAACAAAGAAAGAAAGACTAAGAGAAAGAAAGACAAAAGCAAATAGGACACCAATAATAGAATCAAGAGAGAAGAGTAGAAGAGACATGAGAGGAGAAGAATGGAAAGAGCAGGACATAGGGAAGAAGAGGAAAAAAGAAGACAAGAACAAAGACAGAAGAGAGAAAACATAGGATGCGTGAAAAGAAAGAGGAGAAAAAAGAATAAGAGAGAGAAAACAAGGGAAGGCAAGATGACGAGAGGAGAGGGGGAACAATGGACCGAGTTGTGGTTGAGCTCTGCAGGAGATACTATAGAGAACGTATGGAGCCACACACACACACACACACACACACACACAAGGTAACACATACACTGATATTACTGTAAATACACTGCTGTGAGAGAGACAAAGAGGGAGACATATACAAAGACTGTGTGTGTGTGTGTGTGTGTATCCAGCACTGAGGTGTTCTGTCATTAAATCATGCTCCATTGCTTTATATTGCACTGGTAGACACATTCCCCTGCACGCTTCCAGCTGCAGGAACACAAAGAGATATGAACGCACGTGCCTGTACTGGTCACACACACACCTCTCACTCTCACACACACACACACACACACACACACACACACACACACACACACACACACACACACACACACCCACACACACACAGTTCCCCATATAGACAGCTGTGGTCTCCAATCAGCAGTGTTTGAAAATGATTTATTGATCAGAGGAGTTGGCATTATGAAATGGACCCCGAAACGCTGCTCTTTTCAATTTAAACTGTTAACACACACACACACACACACACACACACACACACACACACACACACACACACACACAGAGGAGTGTGGTGCCTATGGTGCTGCAGATAAGTCATATATTAGGCCTCTCTCTTGATATTTAATACATCATATTTAGGTAAAATACTTGAACACGAGGGAATAAAAAGGGGGATTAATTTATTTTTTATGTTCATGAGATTATAAGTAAGTTTGATCTTTATCTGGAGTCCCTCTGCAGAGATTCAAAGTCTGTGATCTTTCTCCGTCTGCCGGCAGCGCTGCAGCAGGCCGGGCTCCGTCCTGCAGTAACGCCCGCCGCCAGCAGGGGGCAGCTGACTCCAGCCCTCACTGGACCCTACTGGGGCCTCTCTGTGGGAGAGCTGCATTTAGGATCCAGAGGTTCTCCTCCGTCCTTACAGGCAATCCTGGAAAGTACATGTACTCAAGGACTGTACTTAAGTACAAATTCAAGGCACTTCTACTTCACTTGAGTCTTTTTATGTCATGCCACTTTCTACTTCTACTCCACTACATTTCAGAGGGAAATATTGTACAAATGAAGATTGTTGCACACAATACACATGTTAATAAAATAAATATGTTTTATTATGAATTAAACTACCCAACAATATAACGGCCTACGAGATGATTAGACCATATTAAGCTGGAATCAAGATTCTTGACTTTTTGACTCAAAGCGATTCATCCATTGACAAAATAGTCTGCGATTAATTTAATAGTTTGAAAACTAATCGATTCATCTTTGTAGCTCTAATATGGAAAACATTAAAGTGTAAAGTAATATGGTAGTAATGTGTTTTTTTTTTTACCCTTGGTCTTGCTTGCAGCTTGTCCCCCTGACATCCTGACCAAAGATCCTGTGCGTGTGTCTCATGTGGACGAAAAGTTAAAACGCAACATGAGTCCACAGAACCCCTCTGCTTCTGTACTTCTGGTGATTTGTCAAAGGAAAGCCAACTCTCTCCGGAGCTCTTATTTTCTTTCTTTTTTTCCCTGCAGACCTTGCTCCTGTTCTGCCACCGCGTTAAAACTGTCTGCAGATCAGAATATGAGACAGATAGACAGGCAGATAGACGGGTAGGTAGAGAGAGAAAATAAAGAAAAAAAAGAGGTGAGGTGACCTGCAGGCTTGTGGAGCGTGACGGCCATGTCTTGTTACCAATGTGAAGGCTTGAAATGACAATCTCCTCTGTAGCGCTCCCCTCCATCTCTTACTCTGCTTCTCTTTGTTCTGGACTGCCTTATTTGTTCCTCCTGCCTTTCTTCTTTTTAGACCGTTGCATTTCTGTGAGTGATTTCTTTTATTTGTATTCTTATATACTGTATGTGTGTGATATGTATGTGTATATGTGTTTGTTGTGTTATGGTTGTCTTGCTACTGGATGCTGAAAATTTCCTTTGGGATGAATAAAGTATCTACCTACCTACCTACCTACCTACCTACCTATCCATCCATCCATCCATCTACCCATCCATCCATCCATCCATCTACCTACCTACCCATCTATCTATCTACCAACCTACCTACCTACCTACCTACCTATCCATCCATCCATCCATCTACCCATCTATCTATCTACCCATCTATCTATCTACCCATCTATCTATCTACCCATCTATCTATCTACCCATCTATCTACCTACCTACCTACCTATCCACCTACCTACCTATCCATCCACCTACCTATCCATCCATCCATCCATCCATCTACCTATTTATCTACCCACCTATCCACCTACCTACCTATCCATCCATCCATCCATTCATCCATCCATCTACCTACCGACTACCTACCTACCTACCTACCTACCTCTATTTCTCCAGAGCGGGTCAAAATATTTCTGTCCCCTTTAACACCACATTAACCTTTTAGTGTAAAGATAACACAAAGATAACCATGAATATAATCCATCTTACCATGCATCGGGCTGGATCAGAATATAAGAATATTCCATGGGTATGTATTAGATTTTGGGATTTGAATATTCATGCATGCAGGCTAAAATTCACCGTGGTGTTATGTCGTCCATGTGTGGCTACAACGGAGAAATGTCGAGTAGCAAGCGAGCGGTGTGATGTGTGTAGAGGTCTGTATGGTAGCAGCCTGGTGTCCAGGCGATTTGATAAAGAGGAGGTCTGGCTAGTCCACACAGCACTGGGAGTAAAAGGTGCTCTGGTTTATTGGTAAACCAATCAGAGCTGTTCTGGGTGGCGCTAAGCAACGTTCAAAACTACGGTGTTTCTGCAAAATAGCCTCGGGAATTAACTTGTTTAGACAGAACTAGAGATATTCCGATACTGCTTAAAAACGCTGGTATCGGTATCGGAAAGTACTGGAGTTTATACACCGATCTGATACCACGTAATAAAGCCCTAAGGAAAATCTACATTAAAGTAGTTTATGTTCTTTTTCCATTATAACTCCCTGTCTAAGTGATCCATACTACATCCATACAGGGATAGTAGTTCTTTACGCATTATAAAATACGTGACACACTGGTACTGGATCAGTACTCGGTATCAGCCGATACGCAAGTTCAGGTATCAGAATCTGTATTGGAAAGCAAAACATGGCATCGGACCATCTCTAGTCAGAACACGCGTATGTTCAAAAAATGTTTAAATCGTAAAGAAATGCTCTATTTTAATTTCCAAGATCCTGGAGGTGCTCCATATGACTGAGCCTATAGAACATGTGCATTGTATTCGGATGTACTATTTGTTTAAAACAAGTGAAAATAACGATGAATGTGAGGTTTCATTTAGCAGAATTACATTGTGTTGTTCGATGCTATCCAATATAATATCTTATCCCCTTTTTCAAATGCTATAAAATTGACTAAAACACCCGAATTCAATGAAAGTAGTGAACTGAACTGAGTTGTACATGGAACCAACCACCTTATTTCTTTTGACAATTTGAAACCCAAATTTCTGATATAGAAACTTTTTGAAAATACCCTCTGCATTGGTGATATTAGCAGCTAAGCCTGCATAAAAACCTTGATCCTCCATCCCCTCGTGACCAATCTCCCATGACAACCTGCCAGTCGGAGGGACCCCCGCCTCTGTGCTCCCCCCTCCTGGGGCCCCCAGAGACAACCAGGACCACGGGGCCAGCACACAGGCTTACTGCGTGACACCGACACAGATACACAAATACACATACATTAGCATACATGCATACACTCGAATGGGCATAGAAACATGGACACTGCCTTTGTCACAAAATTCTTCCAAAAAACTTGGTAGAAGCGCTGACTTCCATTCATGAACAGTCAGACACAAGCTAAACGCTACAGAGGATGTCTCTCACACAAATAAATGCAAGCCATTTGTCTTGCTTTGTGTCCACATATACCGCTGTGTTACCATACACACAATCAACATGCATATTGAAATGCACATTATGTCTTCTCTTCGGCTGTGAAAGATCATTTCTACTTTGATATGAGCTTCCATTTCCATTTTTCCAACATAGGAACTAACATATAAGCATAGATATATATATATATATATATATATATATATATATATATATATATATATATATATATATATATATATATATATATATATATATATATATATATATATATATATATATATATATATATTCCATTGCCTTGAGCTCACTTGAGTTGTCTGTCTTTGTTCAAAGCTTCTGGCAAACCGAAACGACACCAGTCCACATTTAACCCTCTTGTTGTTCGCGGGTCAATATGTCCCGTTGTCCTATATCAATATTCTTTTTAATTCCCCAAAATAACATGATTGATTCCACCCAACGCTCTTTGCCAAGTACAAATCTCTACTTTCATTAATTTTGGGGCGTCTTATTCAATTTTATAGCATTGTAAAACAAATGGAAGTGTTTTTGAAATAGTATTGAGTAAAAGTTGACATATTCCAGTCTGTGATTATCATCAACATCCATTCCTTTAATTTTAGTCTAAATAATTCCTAATTTCTGCTTTTCTAACTCAAACATTAGGTATAATTTCCTGTAAATGAGGTTTATTGACCATAAATTCCAAAAATAACTGTAAAACTAAAGTTAGCAAGTTAGTGTTGAAAAGGTCAAAAATGTGACAACATTGAAAAAAGCATCAAAAGGGACAAAAACATAAGAAAAAGTGTTGATTTTCAATTTTGACGGGAAGACAACACAAGGGTTAAATGCTAAGGACGTCAGCCATACAATTCACACATAATCCAAAGAAAATAAAGTGCGTTTGATTTCAATTGTTATAATCAAAAGCAAGTTGCGCCTATACTGCTGTCTTCGATCATATCATATACATAAGATCATATTTATGTCAACAACTATAGAGTCTGCGTTAATTATAAGGTGTGGTCCCGGCCCACTCTGTTTGTAAAGTAGCATGAGAAAACAGCTGTTAAAACACTAAACACTAAAAATAATATTCCCCATTAAACCCGCAGGATTAATCGCGATCTCGATTCAGCCTGTTCATGATTTCATTTTTAAAAAAAACTTTTTTTTAATTCTTTAGGTGTAAATGCTCTGCGATGCAACGCTCTCCCTTCTCTTCATTAAGCCTCTATGTTAACGTGTGGTGATGAGAAACGTGCTGTAGGTGCAGCTCGGTACAGCTTGGTTTTGTTTTGTCATGGTCAAAAAAAAAATCATGGCAGAGAATCGTGATATCAATTCTAAGCAAAAAAAAAAAAAAATCAAAAAAAAAAATCATGATTCAAATATATTTTTCCCCAAATCATGCAGGCCCATTGCCCTATTCCCCTGATGAGAACAAAAATATTACATTTACATTAACAATCTAAGCATTTAAGTGGCAAAAAGAGCACTTTAAGTGGACATGCAGACCCGATGTGATCGTCAGATTCTATTCTGCCCGCTCTCCGTAAAAAGCATGGACCCTCTTCTCTCTTTCTCCTTCCTCTCATTCATCACCTCCGATAGATCCCCCCCACCTCCTGCTACTCATCATCACACTGGCATCATGTTACCAAACAACGAGACATTCGGCTCCACAGGGTCTCCAATACATTATTAATGGCACTTGTGAGGACATGCCACGGGTTCAAAATTCATCATCTAATAGACCTTTCCCACAGCAGACAGCTGAGAGGGAAAACCAAAACTAGGGGCTAAAAAGGAGAGATGGTGATACTTCTATGTGGGTTTGTCCTCACAAGGAACACCTTTAAAGGGTAATTAAATTTTTTTTTCAACCTGGACCCCATTTTACTATGTTTTTGTGTGTAAGTGACTGATAGGAACAACAATCTTTGAAATTGGTCCAGTAATAAGCGCTGAGAGCGGCAGCCACAGACCAGGCTGCAGTGTAACCCTATGGGGAAAATGGGGAATCTGGCGGCTTTAGCCAACGCAATTTAGCAGATATTTTTAGATAAAAAAAAAAAAATAAGTATACTGTTTAACAGAAAGGTCGACCTCCTTAGAAATCCATAATGTTGTCAGACATATTATCTGAGCCTGTCAATGCAACAAGCACTTTTGTGGATGTGAATACAAGCTGCACAATTGCCCTATTAACTTACACCGTAGCTTGTTGACTCACACACATACCCGTTCTCCTATATCAATGTTTATTATAACTACCCAATTGTAATTCCCCAAAATAACATGATTGATTCCACACAACGCTCTTTGCCAAGTACAAATCTCTACTTTCTTTAATTTTGGGGCGTCTTATTCAATTTTATAGCATTGTAAAACAAATGGAAGTGTTTTTGAAATAGTATTGAGTAAAAGTTGACATATTCCAGTCTGTGATTATCATCAACATCCATTCCTTTAATTTTAGTCTCAATAATTCCTAATTTCTGCTTTTCTAACTCAAAAATTAAGTATAATTTCCTATAAATGAGGTTTATTGACCATAAATTCCAAAAATAACTGTAAAACTAAAGTTAATAAGTTAGTGTTACGTAGTGTTGAAAAGGTAAAAAAAAAAGTGACAAACATTTAAAGAAAAACGTCAAAAGTGTTGAAAAAAAGGGACAAAAAAGTAAGAAAAAGTTAAAAACATCGATAAAAAGCATCAACAAAAGTGTTGATTTTCAATTTTGACGGAAAGACGACACAAGGGTTAATACCTGACCAATGTCAAAGATTATTGTTCCCTTTAGTCACTTAGACCCAAAACGCATAGGAAAATAGGGTCCAGGTTGAAGTTACCCATTTAACATTACACTTTGATTTATTGTTCATTAAAAACGGACTACTGCGGCTTTAAAAGTCGGAGAAGATGAAGAAAGACGAATGTTGAAGCTAAAATGGGGCTGGGCTAGCTGATTTAACTGATATATATAAGCGCATTACCAGTGTTACAGGTTTTGTTCCAGAAGCAAACCTGCATGTGAGGAAGTAACCTTTCTCAGTGGTTCAGCAAGAAAACACAAAGTGTGAAAGTCTTACTAAAATAAGATCTGTATCTAGTATGGCATGGCACTCTTTGATTTCTAATTTGTGGACTTACATTTCAGTTAATAGTCGGTTGTTTGTTGTGTGAATTCTGCCTACCTTTTGTCTGTTTTCAGGATCCATAACTAACACCTTTTCCCTCCAAAAGATCACTCAACTAGTTGGCTTCCTATTCTACCAGCAGGATGTGGAAGAAACCAACTGTTTGTAATCAAGAGGGGTGTTAGGGTTAGGGTTCTGGATCTTCTGGTCCGTTCTGGTCACAAACTGGGGCACGTTCAATCTCAAAGCGGTGCACACCGTTTTGCGTTGAACGACATGTTTCCTCAAAACGGTGTGCAACGGGCTTTGAGTTATGTTTTCTCTCGTTTGGTGGGTGTGTCAGAGTAGTCTATATCCACAAAGTTCCACTTCCCAATCCTTCCAAAAAGGAGTTTTTCTGTGATTGTTGCGGGCAAAAATCCTTGATTATGTGGTACGTTTTCTTAAAAACGTGTGTGTGTGTGTGTGTGTCTGTGTGTGTGTGTGTGTGTGTGTGTGTGTGTGTGTGTGTGTCCAAAAAGCATACTTTGCTGCTGTGAGATGTCTGAGTGGCTTTTATTGATCTGTTAGTCTGTTTGCATTCCTCTAGGAATAAAAACCTCTACATTACTCATTGTGTGTGTGTGTGTGTGTGTGTGTGTGTGTGTGTGTGCACTAATCACATTACTGCAGGCCAAAGTGATGACATCAGGAGAGCATTGTCCATTATAGGTTGATTGCATGCAAATCCAGATCTGTACTTGTATACTTGTGAGGACCCTCATTGACATTATACATGTCCTAGCCCGTACCCCGGGCCATACCCTAATTCTAACATTAACCCTAAAGTCTTAACCCTAAAACAGTCAATTTAAGGTTGAAGGAGTGTCCAAAATGTCCTTACTTTCCAAAAGCATCACTTTTTAGAAATATTTCCCAGCTGATTTCATTTTCCAATGTCTTCAATTTCCAGAAATGTTTTTCAAGTATGTCCTCACTTGGTGTGTGGTGTTCACACTTTGTTTAAGCTTTCCAAAATGCACTCGCCAAAAAAGTGACCGCTCCCTTTTTCTAGAAATGTTCTCGCTTTCTAGGAATTCCCCTCAAGTTAAACAAAATGACTCTGACCTTCCAAAACATCTCATCACTTTCCAAAAACCTCCTTAGTTTAAAAAAGAATCTGACTTTGACACAAAAAATGCCGCACTCTAAAGGTTTTAGGTCCCCACAAGGACATCAGTGTAGAAAAAATAACACCAACACGAAACAGAAGATGACAACATATAGTACATATACAGTATAAGTGTGTTGTGTGCTTGGATCCTGACACATTCGTCACATTAGACTTTATGAATCCTTTTGGGATGACTGCCGCGAGGAAATTGAAAGTTCCAGCAGCAGTTTTAGTAAGAAAAAAAAGAAATAAAAAATAGATAAAAAGACAGTATAAAGACAACAAGATAAATAATAATAATAACAACATAAGAACAAT